>CALZFC010000055.1:515000-635000 GCA_945643635.1 Allodiplogaster sudhausi
ACACCTAAAAGACTCAAAATATTTTGTCTTCCAGCTTCTTCGTCGAGTTTTTCTCCTCTTTCGCGAGTGTCTCTCCTCTGCCAAAATGACGGAGCGCCAGGAAGAGTAGAAGTGTCGGGAGAAAGCGTAGAGGAAGCCATCCTGGAGTCTGTCCAGGTTGAACTCCTTCCATGCCATTCATTGGTTGAACAATTCCCTTCAGGGTATTCTTGGTCTGGACATCAAACGGCATCAGGGACACTTCCGCCTGCTCGTTCAATGGAAACAGCGAGTGATTCAGGATGGAATCGTCAGAGAGGAAAGCCCCGCCATCACTGCTTCTGTTCGTTCTCTCTTCAGTTTCAGCCCATTTCCACTAGAAAGAGTTTCCTCCTGTAGATCGAATCGGGATCGTTGATTACGGTGGAGGGGATGGTGCCAGGGATGCAGTATCGCTTCCTGATCACGGCCATCGGACCGGCTGGCCGACTGGGAGAGGCCGTCTCCTCAGAGTGGTTCGAGGCCATCCAGGCTGAGAAGAATCCCGGTCAGTCACTTCCCACTCTCAAAACAACAACAAACTGGGAACGGAGAAGAGTCGAGTTGTTCCATCCACTCTGCAACTTCTCCCTTGCGCTCTTCATTGCCACAGACAAAGCAGCCGGGACTTCTGACCCACTCAACAAGTAATTCGATACCCACTCCTGCAGTCGCTAGCTTGTAATGACAGAGTACGTAGTCTGCTTACGGATAGAGAGCAGCCGCCAGCCTGCGTGAGACTTCCATGAAAGAGAGAGAAAGAGATAGGAGGAGAGAAAGAGAGAGAGAAACAAGAGAGAGAGATACGAGTAGAGAGCGAGAAAAAGAGTGATAAGAGGAGAGAAAGAAAGAGAGAGAGAGAGAGAGAGAGAGAAGAGAGAGAAAGAAGAAAGAGAGAGAAGAGAGAGAGATAACAGGAGAGAACGGAAAAGTGAAAGAGAGAGAGAGAGAGAGAGAGAGAGAGAGAGAGAGAGAATGATGGAAATAAGCGAGGTTGAGAGAGCATAACATAACAGTGCACAATGAGAGGAGGGAGAGGGAGAAGTGATTAGTGCTCGCTTGGTCATCATGGCTTGCTCAACGTGCCCCATATGTCAGCACTCTCTGTGAATGCCGTAGGGTGGAAAGAGGACAATGGGGAGAGAGACAGAGAGAGAGAGAGAGAGAGAGAGTACTGCTGTGATGGCTGGTGATGTCGTGGTTTGAGAGGGATCTGCAACTGTCCGGAGTGGCTACAACTCGGAAGACGGAGCGACTGGTCTTCTTTCCTGGAGTCGGGCTCACATCGACTCCTGCCACTACTCCGTTTCCATCCACAACCAATCCACCAACAAGAACATTCGTCTTTCAGTGGTTCGTCCCTCTTCGAGTTGCATTTCATCTCTGAAATCGGAATAAGGATGAATGATGACTCAGGACACTTCGGGAGCGGTTCTTCTCCGCCACCTCGAGATGGGCAGCCGCTACGAAGTGCGAGTGGCAGCTCTGAAAGGCTCTGAAGGCGTCGCGGAGATGCCCAAGCCTCTTCATGCCGTATTCCAAGCCATGAGCTGCCGAGACATCCATGGAAAGGGATCCATCAAATGCCGTAATTCTCCTATTTATTTCTTCCATCCTTTTTCTATAAGTCAAGGTGTGTTTGCGAACTCGAGATATTTTGAGCTCCCGAGCCGGTGGACGACCTCTTGGTTTCTGTCCGTCAGAATGGCTCAGCGACCATAGCCTGGACGCCCTCGGCCGACCCTTCTCAAGTTCTGACTTACGAAGTACTCGTCCAGCCCATCCCTCCTTGCGCTGCAACTCCCATCAAACTCTTCCTTAACGCTGTCAGTTCTCGATCCTCTGTCAAACAAAAATAGAGTTTTCTTTTGGCAATATAGTGCTTGATGGCTGTGCTTTGTATGTTTACATTTTCTTCCGTATTTTCACAAAGTGGTGAGGGTGTAGAAAGTTTTCAACGTGTCAGACGTCAAACAAGGTCTTCCTGAGCAGAGTGATATTTAGAGAGAGAGAGAGAGAGAGAAAGCAGAGAGTTAGAGAGAGCAAATGGCAGCGTGGACGTAGATAATATGGAATAAAGAGAGAGAGAGAGAGAGAGACATAGAGAGAGAGACATAGAGACAGACAGGATACATAGAGAGAGAGACAGACAGAGAGACAGACAGAATTACATAGAGAGAGAGAGAAAAAGAAAAGCAGAGGGTGGTCGTCAGTGGTTCTCCAAAAAAAGCGAAGCCTCTCAATTTGTCCGTCAAGTTGACGTGAGCTGTGACAGACAGAACAGCGAAGTGTGCGTTGTATCGGATTGTTTGTTGGTGAGAGAGGAGGGAGAGCAAAATGTGTGAGAGAGAGAGAGGGAGAGAGAGAGAGAGAGAAGAGAGAGAGAAAGAGAGAGAGAGAGAGAGAGGAGAAGCAGAGAAGAAAGGAAACCAGTGCATGGACGAGTTGTCCATTCACATTCTACTCTTGGCTTCCTTCGGTTACTCGTCAAAAAGCGTAGTTTTGTAGAGACGAATTGAGACTATCGGATGACTCTGACGAAGTGAAAGAAGGAGTTCCACTCTGGAGGGCCAGAAATAGGGGACCTTACTGAAATACTTGAAGGGTGGAAAATATCTTATAATATATTCAGAATTCATCGTCTGCCCACGTGGAACTCGGCGAAGAGAGACCTTGCGAGTTGGCAGTGAGAGTGACGAATTATGATCTACTCGGGCACGAGGCAGAGAAGGAGACCCGCGTGGTGCTGCCTGAGAGGCCCCTTCTCATGCTTCCTCCCAACTGGGAAGGCATCCTCATGGCCATCTCTTCTCTTCTCTTTCTTTCCATTCTCGCCGCTCTTCTCAAGTGTGCCTATTCGTGTTCTCGGAGAAGGAGGAACGAACAGAAGAATGACAACAAGAAACAACTCGTAGGATTCGTGTGATTCTCTCTCTTCCTCTTAGAATCTTTCCTAGTCTTTGCTACTCTAATCATCATCCACTGATTGAGAAATCTCGCTTTCAATTCCTCCAATCACAATCCTCTCTGTTGAATTGTGCTCAAATAGTATCAGTTTGAATGGTACGGTTCCGGTTGTACAGCCTTACAGAATCCACTACGTGTTCTCATCATAAGTTGTCTTCTTGTAATCTCAAAGAGTTGAAGTGTCAATATTATAAGAGTCTCTTATCAACGCGGGTCCTTTTCACTGAGTCTCTGATCTTTCTTTGCATCGAATCACAAAAGCTTCTCCTCTTTAAATCACATCTTAAATCAATTACTTCCTACTCATCAATTTATATGGAGGGAACAGCGCAATTCTTCAACTAGCAAATTCTTGGTATTCTTCAACTAGAAGATTCTCAAATTGTCATTTCGGTAGGAGGTCTAGTAGATTTCTCTTTTATACATAGCTTCTTAATTCCCTTAACAATAAGTAATCAAAATCAACAACACAAAGCTATGAGATGTGATTTTATGCCAAATGTATGTACATAAATTTTTTTTAGAATTTCTCGATTCGTACGATAAAATCGTCGTGCCTATGATACTATTTTGCAGATATGTTCTGTATGCTGTTGCAATTAAACAATCTTAAAAAAATGGTTAGCCAACAAATCCGGGAGTGGGTTCATGAAATCCCAGAAGGCTGCACCGACTGATAAAGACAAATGAAACAGGAGAGAAATGAAGAGTAGCGGAGAAGTAGACAGGAGGAGGAAAGCGAGGCGATAAGAAGAGAAGTGCGGAGCTGACAGAGCATTCTTTCTTTTTCACTCGCCCTGCCGTGCTTGGTAATGCTGCCCAAGCTTCTATCGCAGCCAAAGTTGGTGGTCTTCTTGCTTGCTTCCTTTTAGTTTATCAAGGTCGTAAGACAATTTATCTTGAATTTGATCCAAGTCAATATTGTCTTGAGTGCTTTTAATGCTTTTAATAGTTACATGTATATTTCTTAAAAAGCGTTGGCTTGGTGCTCAAGAGAATATTGTCTTGCCGTTAGAAATAAAACAAAAGTTGCAACAAAAGTAGAACCCACACCAATTCCTTCGCGAACTACCGCTAGAGTATATGCTTCTGAGTTATGTATATGAGACTCGCTATTTATACTATACGTCAATCGTAGCACTTCCAATGAAATAGTTGCCTAAGACAGTTCTCAAAACAATTGCGTCAAGACAAGCTTCTATGTGTATCAGGTTGTGACAAATGGTATGAACAATAAATGATGTTTGTATTTTGGTAGAAAGGCCGAGTCAAGCGAGCCGCTGTACATCGATGTGGGTGATTCTGTTTATCCGACAACGGTGCAGAGATCGCCTACCCCTAGCAACTACGATAATCGGTTGGCGGAAGATCGAGGTATTCAGAGATCTCCATGATAAACGTTCAGGTTAATAAGATTGACTCGCATCGGAATTATCACAGTGTTCTGCCTCTTCCTCTTCATCTACACTCCATTCATGTAAGACATTTATATTATAATCAGAGATCGTAATCATGAGATTTAGACAAGAGTGAAAGAGATGAATTACAGAATCAGAAGGCACGTTCATGCCGAGCAGTCACCACTGCCATTTGAGTCGTCGCCTTCCGATGACTTCTCCAACCGCTTCCTAAGTTATATGAAAAAGCAGGTTTTCCAATGAATTCCTCTTAGTGATACGTGGTGGAAAATACAGTTACTAACAATAGTTAAAATATTATAATTTGAAGATTCAAGAAAGAGTACGCGAGCTCTGAAGAGACTTTGCGTGCATTCGCAGCCTATGAGAAGAATATAAGATTAATGGAAGAGCAGCAGAAAGATCATCCGGATGTCCTCTTCGGAGAGAACGAAATGTCAGACTGGAGCGATGAGGAATTCGCAAAGGTATTATTTCATATTAGATTAGACTATTGTTTATGGCCATTAATCTAGAGTTATCTAAAAGTCGACTGTAATTTATTTACTGGTATAGCGCGGAGCGGTGTAGCGGGCGGGGGGATTGAGGTATCGGGAAGCGGTTTTTTGGGGAACATGTAAAAGTTTCCGGACTACAAGAATATGTGGGTTTCAAAAAATTGGGTTCGATATTGGCGTCGGCGCCGGCGCCCAAACTTTGGTCGGAGGCGACTCTGATTTGGGCACTTTGGCGACTTTGAGGGGTTGCAACTTTTTTTATAGGAAAGCTATGGCGATGAATCATCATCTTTTGATACCATAATTATCAACTTTTGGACACTAGAAGTTGTAGATATTATCGATTGGAGGGTCAAATTTTTTTGTTAGGAGCGAACCTTCTAAAATTCATATCTTTATGAATAGGGATGGTAGAGGGATGAGAGTTTCAGAATCATGCAGAGGTTCAAGAGAGCTTCAATATGAGTATACATAGGTTAGGGTGGGTTATCATTAAAGTGCCCTGCCAGGGCCGTAAAATCTGAAATTGTTGGAAGCCACTTTGAGCCTCCGTTTCTTCGTGATAGTTAACGGTGTTGCAACAGATTACATATCATTCTGTAGCTCTCGTGATGGCGAACAACTTTCTCATACAAAACATTTTGATATTTCGATGTTTTTGATCTACTTTTGGGGTCAGAATGTTCAGGCCACTTTATCGACCTTATCTATCACTGACACTTTTTCGCGCATATTTTTTTTATTGTAGAGCCTAAAATTAGCTATCGAATGATAGGTAGATCATGGGATTTGATCCAGGCATATTCGAGATATGAATTATTTTGTGGCTTTTTGGGCTATTTTCTCTGCACATCGAAACTCATGGGTCGCAGGTTCGAATCCGCGCGCGCGCAAACTCTTTTGCGCGCTTTTGTATGACTCCTGAGTATGTTAAAAGAGTGATATCATATAGTAAAGACTCCAAGCTTTCTAATGAGCTTAAATTCGGAGGCCCACGTAGTCCAGTAGCGCCGCTAGAACAGACTTTTGACCCTTTAGAGCCAAATTTTAACCCTTAGAGTCAAATAACGACCCTTAGAACCAGATAAAAACAGTTGGATAAACTTTTATATCGGGAAATGGCCTCCGGGGCGATAGCCCCGGTGGCCATTGAGCGGGCCAAAGGCCCGTAGCGTGACAAAGTCACGCTAGTCTAGAGTTATCTAAAAGTCGACTGTTATTTATCGGCTGGTATAGAGCGGGTAGCGGGATTGAGATACGGGGAAGCGGTTTTTTGGGGATTATGTAAAAGTTTCCGGGCTACAAGAATATGTGGGTTTCAAAAAATTAGCTTTTGCGCGGGCGTCGGAAGTTGACGCGGAGGCGAGTTGGATTTGGACACTTTGGCGAATTTGAGGGGTTGCAACTTTTTTTGTAGGAAAGCTACGGCGATGAAAAAAATAGTGTCGGGTAGCCCATTCAAAAATGAATATGATTCCTGGAGTTGAGATCATTTCGAGTTTTGGTAGATCAGTGGGAGGCCGCCGCGCAAACCATACCTTTTTGGGGTACTTTTTGAGAGGGTATTTGCCCCTTTTCTCTAAATCTACAAGTCCGCTTTTTATTAAACTGACTGCGATTGTAGAGTTTTTTATGGCGCATATTTTAATAGTAGAATTATCAACTTTTGGACACTAGAAGTTGTAGATATTATCGATTGAAGGGTGATCATTTTTTGTTAGGAGCGAACCTTCTAAAATACATATCTTTATGAATAGGGAACGTAGGGGGATGAGACTTTGAGAATATTGAAGCGTTTTGAAAGAGCTTCAATATGAGTATACTCGCGTTTGTCTGGCTTTTCATTAAAGTGCCCTGCCAGGGCCGTGAAGTGTCAAATTTTTGGAGCGCACTTTGGGCCTCCGTTTCTTCGCGGTAGTTAAAGATGTTGCCACATAGTATATACCATTCCGTAGCTCTCGAGATGGCGAACAACTTTCTCATACAAAACATTTTGAAATATCGATGTTTTTGATCTACGTTTGGGGTCAGAATGTTCAGGCCACTATTTCGGCCTTAGCTATCACTGACACTTTTTGGCGCATATTTTTATTATTGTAGAGCCAAAAATTAGCTATCGAATGATAGGTAGATCATGGGATTTGATCCAGGCATATTCGAGATATGAATTATTTTGTGGCTTTTTGGGCTATTTTCAGTGCACATCGAAAGTCATGGGTCGCAGGTTCGAATCCGCGGGCGCGCAAACTCTTTTGCGCGCTTTTTTTTTATGACTCCTGAGTATGATAAAAGAGTGATATCATATAGTAAAGACTCCAAGCTTTCTAATGAGCTTAAATTCAAAATCCCGGATAGTCCAGTAGCGCCGCTAGAACAGACTTTTGACCCTTTAGAGCCAAATTTTAACCCTTAGAGCCAACTAACGACCCAACTTACTATCTTTTTATCGGGAAATGGCCTCCGGGGCGATAGCCCCGGTGGCCATTGACCGGGCCAAAGGCCCGTAGCGTGACAAAGTCACGCTAGTCTCTTATTATATACAAGTCGACTGTTATTTATTGACCGGTATAGCGCGGAGAGGTGCTGTGGGCGGTGGGAGTGAGATATGGGAAAGCGGTTTTTTGGGGAACATGTAAAAGTTTCCGGACTACAAGAAGATGTGGGTTTCAAAAAATTGGGTTCGATATTGGCGCCGGCGCGGGCGGCCAAACTTTGGTCCGAGGTGACTTCGATTTGTGCACTTTGGCGACTTTGAGGGGGAATATCTCTTTTTTGGATAAAGATATGGGGATGACAAAAATACTGGTAGATAGATCGTCCAAAAATGAATATGATTCCTGGAGTTGAGATCGATTGGAGCTTTGGTAGATCAGTGGGAGGCCGGCGCGTTTTGACCCTGTTTTGGGGTACTTTTTTAGGGTCATTCATCTCCTTTTCTCGGAATCTACAAATTCCGCTTTTTGATTGTCTGACTCAGATTGTAGAGTTTTTGACGGCGCATCTTTTAATACTATTCTTATCAACTTTTGGGCACTGCGCATTGTAGATATTATCGATTGAAGTTCCAAATTTTTTAGTTAGGAGCAATTTTCAAAAATTCACCTATTTAATTGTAGGGATCGTAGAGCGATGGGACTTGCAGAATATTGAAGGGCTTGGAGTCAGCTTCAATATGATTATACTTGCATTCCGATAGGTGATCAATAAAGTGCCCTGAGGGTGCTGTGAAGTGGAAAATTTTTGGAAGCCACTTTGAGCCGCGGTGTTTCCTCGATGGTAAAAGCTTTTGCGACATGTTATATACCATTCCGTAGCTCTCGTGAGGGCGAACAACTCTCATACTAAACGTTTTCATATTTTGACTGTTTTGATCTACTTTTGGGGTCAGAAGGTTCAGGCCACTATTTCGGCCTTAGCTATCACTGACACTTTTTGGCGCATATTTTTTTTATTGTAAAGCCAAAAATTATCTATCGAATGGTGTGTCAATCTTCAAAATCGGTTCAGGAATATTCGAGAAAAAAATTATTTTGTGGCTTTTTGGTACATTTTCATTGCACCCAGGTTATTCTACCGACCCAGGTTCGAACCCGCGCGCGTGCAAACTCTTTTGCGCGTTTTAATATGACTTCTCATTAAATAAAAAGTATGTTAGAATGGATAGAAGACTCCAAGCTTTCTTATAGGCTGAATTTAAAAGCCCCAGATCGTCCCGTAATCACCGCTAGAGCAGACTTTTCACCCTTTAGAGCCAACAAACAACCCTCAGACCCCAACTAACAATTCTCAGACCCCAACTAAAAACCCTCAGACCCCAACTAACAACCCTTAGAGCGAAATAACAACAACCCGAACCAACCCCCAGGCCAAAGGCCCGTAGCGTGACAAAGTCACGCTAGTCTATTATTATATAAAAGTCGACTGTAATTTATTCACTGGTATAGCGCCGAGAGGTATTACGGGCGGTGGGAGTGAGATACGGGGAAGCGGTTTTCGGGGTTTTCTAAAATATCCCTTGGGCTACAAGATTATGTGGGTTTCAAAAATTTAGGGTTGGCGCCGGCGCCGGCGCGGGCGGCCAAACTTTGGTCCGAGGCGACTTCCATTTTGGCTCTTTGGCGACTTTGAGAGGCTGTATCTTTTTTTCGGGTAGAGATATGGCGATGAAAAAAATACTGGACGATAGCCAGTTCAAAAATGAATATGATTCCTGGAGTTGAGATCATTCCGATGTTTGGTAGATCAGTGGCAGCGTGGCGCGTTTTGACCCCATTTTTTGGCTGTTTTTCGGCATGTAGTTTGAACTTTTCTCGAAATCTACAAAGTCCGCTTTTGATTAAACTGACTGCGATTGTAGAGTTTTTGACGGCGCATCTTTTAATAGTAGAATTATCAACTTTTGGACACTAGAAGTTGTAGATATTATCGATTGAAGCGTGAACATTTTTTGTTAGGAGCGAACATTTTAAAATACATATCTTTATGAATAGGGATGGGAGAGGGATGAGACTTTGAGAATATTGAAGGACTTCAAGAGAGCTTCAATATGAGTATACTCGCGTTTGTCTGGCTTTTCATTAAAGTGCCCTGCCAGGGCCGTAAATTGGGAAATTTTTGGAACGCACTTTGGACCTCCGTTTCTTCTCGATAGTTAAAGGTTTTGCCATCTATTATATACCATTCTGTTGCTCTCGAGAAGGCGAACAACTTTCTCATACAAAATGTTTTCATATTTTGACGTTATTGATCTACTTTTGGGGTCAGAATGTTCAGGCCACTTTTTCGGCCTTAGCTATCACTGACACTTTTTGGCGCATATTTTTTTTATTGTAGACCCTAAAATTAGCTATCGAATGATAGGTAGATCATGGGATTCGATCCAGGCATATTCGAGATATGAATTATTTTGTGGCTTTTTGGGCTATTTTCACTGCACATCGAAACTCATGGGTCGCAGGTTCGAATCCCCGCGCGCGCAAACTCTTTTGCGCGCTTTTATATGACTCCTGAGTATGTTAAAAGAGTAATATCATATAGTAAAGACTCCAAGCTTTCAAATGAGCTTAAATTCAAAGGCCCAGATAATCCAGTAGCGCCGCTAGAACAGACTTTTGACCCTTTAGAGCCAAATTTTAACCCTTAGAGCCAACTAACCTTCCCTTAGAGATAATTTATATCGGGAAATGGCCTCCGGGGCGATAGCCCCGGTGGCCATTGACCGGGCCAAAGGCCCGTAGCGTGACGAAGTCACGCTAGTCTAGAGTTATCTAAAAGTCGACTGTAATTTATTTACTGGTATAGCGCGGAGCGGTGTAGCGGGCGGGGGGATTGAGATATCGGGAAGCAGTTTTTTGGGGAACATGTAAAAGTTTCCGGACTACAAGAATATGTTGGTTTCAAAAAATTGGGTTCGATATTGGCGTCGGCGCCGGCGCCCAAACTTTGGTCGGAGGCGACTCTGATTTGGGCACTTTGGCGACTTTGAGGGGTTGCAACTTTTTTTGTAGGAAAGCTATGGCGATGAAAAAAATAGTGTCGGGTAGCCCGTTCAAAAATGAATATGATTCCTGGAGTTGAGATCATTTCGAGTTTTCGTAGATCAGTGGGAGGCCGCCGCGCAAAGCATACCTTTTTGGGGTACTTTTTGAGAGGGTATTTGCCCCTTTTCTCGGAATCTACAAAGTCCGCTTTTGATTAAACTGACTGCGATTGTAGAGTTTTTGACGGGCTTTCTTTTAATAGTAGATATATCGACTTTTGGGCACTAGAAGTTGTAGATATTATCGATTGAATGGTCAAACTTTTTTGTTAGGAGCGAACATTCTAAAATTCATATCTTTATGAATAGGGAAGGCAGAGGGATGGGTGTTTCAGAATCATGCAGAGTTTCACGAGAGCTTCAATATGAGTATAGTTGGGTTTGGCTGGGTTGTCATTAAAGTGCCCTGCCAGGGCCGTGAAGTGGCAAATTTTTGGAACGCATTTGGGGCCTTAGTTTCTTCTCGATAGTTAAGGGATATGCCAAACATTATATATCAATCGGTAGCTCTCGCGAAGGCGAACAACTTTCTTATACAAACCATTTTGAAATATCGATGTTTTTGATCTACTTTTGGTGTCAGAAAGTTCAGGCCACTATTTCGGCCTTAGCTATCACTGACACTTTTTGGCGCATATTTTTTTTATTGCAGAGCCAAAAATTTGCTATCGAATGATAGGTAGATCATGGGATTTGATCCAGGAATATTCGAGATATGAATTATTTTGTGGCTTTTTGGGCTATTTTCTCTGCACTTCGAAACACATGGGTCGCAGGTTCGAATCCGCGCGCGCGCAAACTCTTTTGCGCGCTTTTGTATGACTCCTGATGAAATTATAAGAGTGCTGACATAGACTAAAGACTCCAAGCTTTCTAATGAGCGGAAATTCAAAGACCTAGGATGTCCATTAACGTCGCTAGAACTGACTTTTCTCCTTTTTAAGCCAACTAATAACCCTTAGAGCCAACTAACGACCCAACTTACTATCTTTTTATCGGGAAATGGCCTCCGGGGCGATAGCCCCGGTGGCCATTGACCGGGCCAAAGGCCCGTAGCGTGGCTGCGCCACGCTAGTCTATTATTATATAAAAGTCGACTGTAATTTATTTACTGGTATAGCGCGGAGCGGTGTAGCGGGCGGGGGGATTGAGATATCGGGAAGCAGTTTTTTGGGGATCATGTAAAAGTTTCCGGACTACAAGAATATGTTGGTTTCAAAAAATTGGGTTCGATATTGGCGTCGGCGCCGGCGCCCAAACTTTGGTCGGAGGCGACTCTGATTTGGGCACTTTGGCGACTTTGAGGGGTTGCAACTTTTTTTGTAGGAAAGCTATGGCGATGAAAAAAATAGTGTCGGGTAGCCCGTTCAAAAATGAATATGATTCCTGGAGTTGAGATCATTTCGAGTTTTCGTAGATCAGTGGGAGGCCGCCGCGCAAAGCATACCTTTTTGGGGTACTTTTTGAGAGGGTATTTGCCCCTTTTCTCGGAATCTACAAAGTCCGCTTTTGATTAAACTGACTGCGATTGTAGAGTTTTTGACGGGCTTTCTTTTAATAGTAGATATATCGACTTTTGGGCACTAGAAGTTGTAGATATTATCGATTGAATGGTCAAACTTTTTTGTTAGGAGCGAACATTCTAAAATTCATATCTTTATGAATAGGGAAGGCAGAGGGATGGGTGTTTCAGAATCATGCAGAGTTTCACGAGAGCTTCAATATGAGTATAGTTGGGTTTGGCTGGGTTGTCATTAAAGTGCCCTGCCAGGGCCGTGAAGTGGCAAATTTTTGGAACGCATTTGGGGCCTTAGTTTCTTCTCGATAGTTAAGGGATATGCCAAACATTATATATCAATCGGTAGCTCTCGCGAAGGCGAACAACTTTCTTATACAAACCATTTTGAAATATCGATGTTTTTGATCTACTTTTGGTGTCAGAAAGTTCAGGCCACTATTTCGGCCTTAGCTATCACTGACACTTTTTGGCGCATATTTTTTTTATTGTAGAGCCAAAAATTTGCTATCGAATGATAGGTCAAATGTGCAAAACGATTCAGGCATATTCGAGATATGAATTGTTTTGTGGCTATTTGGTACATTTTCAGTGCACGTCGAAAGTCATGGGTCCCAGGTTCGGAGTCGCGCGCGCGCAAACCCTTTTGCGCGTTTTTGTATGACTCCTGATGAAATTATAAGAGTGCTAACATAGACTAAAGACTCCAAGCTTTCTAATGGACTGAAATTCAAAGGCCTATGTCGTTCAGTAGTGCCGCTAGAACAGACTTTTGTCCTTTTTAAGCCAACTAACGACCCTTTGAGCCAACTAAAATACCCTTAGAGCCAACTAAACTTCTCTTAAAGTAAAATAAAAGAAAACCAACAACCCTTGGAGCCTACTGACAATGGACAAAGGCCCGTAGCGTGACGAAGTCACGCTAGTCTATTATTATATAAAAGTCGACTGTAATTTATTTACTGGTATAGCGCGGAGCGGTGTAGCGGGCGGGGGGATTGAGGTATCGGGAAGCGGTTTTTTGGGGAACATGTAAAAGTTTCCGGACTACAAGAATATGTGGGTTTCAAAAAATTGGGTTCGATATTGGCGTCGGCGCCGGCGGCCAAACTTTGGTCGGAGGCGACTCTGATTTGGGCACTTTGGCGAATTTGAGGGGTTGCAACTTTTTTTGTAGGAAAGCTATGGCGATGAAAAAAATAGTGGCGGGTAGCCCGTTCAAAAATGAATATGATTCCTGGAGTTGAGATAATTTCGATTTTTGGTAGATCAGAGGGAGGCCGCCGCGCAAACCATACCTTTTTGGGGTACTTTTTGAGAGGGTATTTGCCCCTTTTCTCGGAATCTACAAAGTCCGCTTTTGATTAAACTGACTGCGATTGTAGAGTTTTTGACGGCGCATCTTTTAATAGTAGAATTATTGACTTTTCGACACTAGAAGTTGTAGATATTATCGATTGAAGGGTCAAATTTTTTTGTTAGGAACGAACCTTCTAAAATACATATCTTTATGAATAGGGAAGTTAGAGGGATGAGAGTTTCAGAATCATGCAGAGTTTCACGAGAGCTTCAATATGAGTGTACCTGTGTTTGGCTGGCTTTTCATTAAAGTGCCCTGCCAGGGCCGTGAAGTGTCAAATTTTTGGAGCGCACTTTGAGCCTCCGTTTCTTCTCGGTAGTTAAGGGTTAGGCCAAACATTATATATCAATCGGTAGCTCTCCTGAAGGCGAATAACTTTCTCATACAAAACATTTTGATATTTTGACGTTTTGATCTACTTCCTTCGGTCAGAATGTTCAGGCCACAATTTCGGCCTTAGCTATCACTGACACTTTTTGGCGCATATTTTTTTAATTGTATAGCCAAAAATTAGCTATCGAATGATAGGTAGATCATGGGATTTGATCCAGGCATATTCGAGATATGAATTATTTTGTGGCTTTTTGGTACATTTTCAGTGCACGTCGAAAGTCATGGGACGCAAGTTCGAATCCGCGCGCGCGCAAACTCTTTTGCGCGCTTTTGTATGACTCCTGAGTATGCTAAAAGAGTGATATCATATAGTAAAGACTCCAAGCTTTAAAATGAGCTTAAATTCAAAGGCCCGGATAGTCCAGTAGCGCCGCTAGAACAGACTTTTGACCCTTTAGAGCCAAACTTTAACCCTTAGAGCCAACTAACCTTCCCTTAGAGATAATTTATATCGGGAAATGGCCTCCGGGGCGATAGCCCCGGTGGCCATTGACCGGGCCAAAGGCCCGTAGCGTGGCTGCGCCACGCTAGTCTATTATTATATAAAAGTCGACTGTAATTTATTTACTGGTATAGCGCGGAGCGGTGTAGCGGGCGGGGGGATTGAGATATCGGGAAGCAGTTTTTTGCGGAACATGTAAAAGTTTCCGGACTACAAGAATATGTTGGTTTCAAAAAATTGGGTTCGATATTGGCGTCGGCGCCGGCGCCCAAACTTTGGTCGGAGGCGACTCTGATTTGGGCACTTTGGCGACTTTGAGGGGTTGCAACTTTTTTTGTAGGAAAGCTATGGCGATGAAAAAAATAGTGTCGGGTAGCCCGTTCAAAAATGAATATGATTCCTGGAGTTGAGATCATTTCGAGTTTTCGTAGATCAGTGGGAGGCCGCCGCGCAAAGCATACCTTTTTGGGGTACTTTTTGAGAGGGTATTTGCCCCTTTTCTCGGAATCTACAAAGTCCGCTTTTGATTAAACTGACTGCGATTGTAGAGTTTTTGACGGGCTTTCTTTTAATAGTAGATATATCGACTTTTGGGCACCAGAAGTTGTAGATATTATCGATTGAATGGTCAAACTTTTTTGTTAGGAGCGAACATTCTAAAATTCATATCTTTATGAATAGGGAAGGCAGAGGGATGAGTGTTTCAGAATCATGCAGAGTTTCACGAGAGCTTCAATATGAGTATAGTTGGGTTTGGCTGGGTTGTCATTAAAGTGCCCTGCCAGGGCCGTGAAGTGGCAAATTTTTGGAACGCATTTGGGGCCTTAGTTTCTTCTCGATAGTTAAGGGATATGCCAAACATTATATATCAATCGGTAGCTCTCGCGAAGGCGAACAACTTTCTCATACAAACCATTTTGAAATATCGATGTTTTTGATCTACTTTTGGTGTCAGAAGGTTCAGGCCACTATTTCGGCCTTAGCTATCACTGACACTTTTTGGCGCATATTTTTTTTATTGTAGAGCCAAAAATTTGCTATCGAATGATAGGTCAAATGTGCAAAACGATTCAGGCATATTCGAGATATGAATTGTTTTGTGGCTATTTGGTACATTTTCAGTGCACGTCGAAAGTCATGGGTCCCAGGTTCGGAGTCGCGCGCGCGCAAACCCTTTTGCGCGTTTTTGTATGACTCCTGATGAAATTATAAGAGTGCTAACATAGACTAAAGACTCCAAGCTTTCTAATGGACTGAAATTCAAAGGCCTATGTCGTTCAGTAGTGCCGCTAGAACAGACTTTTGTCCTTTTTAAGCCAACTAACGACCCTTTGAGCCAACTAAAATACCCTTAGAGCCAACTAAACTTCTCTTAAAGTAAAATAAAAGAAAACCAACAACCCTTGGAGCCTACTGACAATGGCCAAAGGCCCGTAGCGTGACGAAGTCACGCTAGTCTATTATTATATAAAAGTCGACTGTAATTTATTTACTGGTATAGCGCGGAGCGGTGTAGCGGGCGGGGGGATTGAGGTATCGGGAAGCGGTTTTTTGGGGAACATGTAAAAGTTTCCGGACTACAAGAATATGTGGGTTTCAAAAAATTGGGTTCGATATTGGCGTCGGCGCCGGCGGCCAAACTTTGGTCGGAGGCGACTCTGATTTGGGCACTTTGGCGAATTTGAGGGGTTGCAACTTTTTTTGTAGGAAAGCTATGGCGATGAAAAAAATAGTGGCGGGTAGCCCGTTCAAAAATGAATATGATTCCTGGAGTTGAGATAATTTCGATTTTTGGTAGATCAGTGGGAGGCCGCCGCGCAAACCATACCTTTTTGGGGTACTTTTTGAGAGGGTATTTGCCCCTTTTCTCGGAATCTACAAAGTCCGCTTTTGATTAAACTGACTGCGATTGTAGAGTTTTTGACGGCGCATCTTTTAATAGTAGAATTATCAACTTTTGGACACTAGAAGTTGTATATATTATCGATTCAAGCGTGAACATTTTTTGTTAGGAGCGAACATTTTAAAATACATATCTTTATGAATAGGGATGGGAGAGGGATGAGACTTTGAGAATATTGAAGGACTTCAAGAGAGCTTCAATATGAGTATACTCGCGTTTGTCTGGCTTTTCATTAAAGTGCCCTGCCAGGGCCGTAAATTGGGAAATTTTTGGAACGCACTTTGGACCTCCGTTTCTTCTCGATAGTTAAAGGTTTTGCCACCTATTATATACCATTCTGTTGCTCTCGAGAAGGCGAACAACTTTCTCATACAAAATGTTTTCATATTTTGACGTTATTGATCTACTTTTGGGGTCAGAATGTTCAGGCCACTTTTTCGGCCTTAGCTATCACTGACACTTTTTGGCGCATATTTTTTTTATTGTAGACCCTAAAATTAGCTATCGAATGATAGGTAGATCATGGGATTCGATCCAGGCATATTCGAGATATGGATTATTTTGTGGCTTTTTGGGCTATTTTCACTGCACATCGAAACTCATGGGTCGCAGGTTCGAATCCCCGCGCGCGCAAACTCTTTTGCGCGCTTTTATATGACTCCTGAGTATGTTAAAAGAGTAATATCATATAGTAAAGACTCCAAGCTTTCAAATGAGCTTAAATTCAAAGGCCCAGATAATCCAGTAGCGCCGCTAGAACAGACTTTTGACCCTTTAGAGCCAAATTTTAACCCTTAGAGCCAACTAACCTTCCCTTAGAGATAATTTATATCGGGAAATGGCCTCCGGGGCGATAGCCCCGGTGGCCATTGACCGGGCCAAAGGCCCGTAGCGTGACAAAGTCACGCTAGTCTATTATTATATAAAAGTCGACTGTAATTTATTTACTGGTATAGCGCGGAGCGGTGTAGCGGGCGGGGGGATTGAGGTATCGGGAAGCGGTTTTTTGGGGAACATGTAAAAGTTTCCGGACTACAAGAATATGTGGGTTTCAAAAAATTGGGTTCGATATTGGCGTCGGCGCCGGCGGCCAAACTTTGGTCGGAGGCGACTCTGATTTGGGCACTTTGGCAAATTTGAGGGGTTGCAACTTTTTTTGTTGGAAAGCTATGGCGATGAAAAAAATAGTGGCGGGTAGCCCGTTCAAAAATGAATATGATTCCTGGAGTTGAGATAATTTCGATTTTTGGTAGATCAGTGGGAGGCCGCCGCGCAAACCATACCTTTTTGGGGTATTTTTTGAGAGGGTATTTGCCCCTTTTCTCGGAATCTACAAAGTCCGCTTTTGATTAAACTGACTGCGATTGTAGAGTTTTTGACAGCGCATCTTCTAATAGTAGAATTATCGACTTTTCGACACTAGAAGTTGTAGATATTATCGATTGAAGGGTCAATTTTTTTTGTTAGGAGCGAACCTTCTAAAATACATATCTTTATGAATAGGGAAGGTAGAGGGATGAGAGTTTCAGAATCATGCAGAGTTTCACGAGAGCTTCAATATGAGTATACTTGGGTTTGTCTGGCTTTTCATTAAAGTGCCCTGCCAGGGCCGTGAAATGTAAAATTTTTGGAGCGCATTTTGGACCTCCGTTTCTTCGCGATAGTTAAAGGTGTTGCCACATATTATATACCGTTCTGTTGCTCTCGAGAAGGCGAACAACTTTCTCATACAAAACGTTTTCATATTTTGACGTTTTTGATCTACTTTTGGGGTCAGAATGTTCAGGCCACTATTTCGGCCTTAGCTATCACTGACACTTTTTGGCGCATATTTTTTTTATTGTAGAGCCAAAAATTAGCTATCGAATGATAGGTCGATGGTCGGCTTTGATCCAGGCATATTCGAGATATGAATTATTTTGTGGCTTTTTGGGCTATTTTCTCTGCACTTCGAAACTCATGGGTCGCAGGTTCGAATCCGCGCGCGCGCAAACTCTTTTGCGCGCTTTTTTATGACTCCTAAGTATGTTAAAAGAGTGATATCATATAGTAAAGACTCCAAGCTTTCTAATGAGCTTAAATTCAAAGGCCCAGATAGTCCAGTAGCACCGCTAGAACAGACTTTTGACCCTTTAGAGCCAAATTTTAACCCTTAGAGCCAACAAACAACCCTCAGAGTCAACCAACAACAAACCAAGAACCCAACCAACAACCCTTGGAGCCTACTGCCAATGGCCAAAGGCCCGTAGCGTGACAAAGTCACGCTAGTCTATTATTATATAAAAGTCGACTGTAATTTATTCACCGGGATAGCGCCGAGAGGTATTACGGGCGGTGGGAGTAAGATACGAGGAAGCGGTTTTTTGCATTTTGTAGATTATCCCTTGGGCTACAAGAACATGTTGGTTTCATAAAATTAGCGTTGGCACCGGCGCCGGTGCGGGCGGCCAAACTTTGGTTGGAGGCGACTCTGATTTGGCGCGCTTCGCTACTTTGACGGGCTGCAACTTTTTTTCTGGTGGACGTACAGAAATGAAAAAAATAGTGGCGGGTAGCCCGTTCAAAAATGAATATGATTCCTGGAGTTGAGATCATTTCGAGTTTTGGTAGATCAGTGGGAGGCCGCCGCACAAACCATACCTTTTTGGGGTACTTTTTGAGAGGGTATTTGCCCCTTTTCTCGAAATCTACAAATTCGCTTTTTGATCTAACTGAATCCGATTTTAGAGTTTTTGACGGCGCATCTTTTAATACCATAAATATCCACTTTTGGACACTAGAAGTTGTAGATATTATCGATTGAAGGGTCAAATTTTTTTGTAAGGAGCGAACCTTCTAAAATACATATCTTTATGAATAGGGAAGGTAGAGGGATGAGAGTTTCAGAATCATGCAGAGTTTCAAGAGAGCTTCAATATGAGTATACTCGCGTTTGTCTGGCTTTTCATTAAAGTGCCCTGCCAGGGCCGTAAAGTGGGAAATTTTTGGAGCGCACTTTGGACCTCCGTTTCTTCTCGGTAGTTAAAGGTTTTGCCACATATTAAATACCATTCTGTAGCTCTTGAGAAGTAGAACAACTTTCTCATACAAAATGTTTTCATATTTTGACGTTTTTGATCTACTTTAGGGGTCAGAATGTTCAGGCCACTATTTCGGCCTTAGCTATCACTGACACTTTTTGGCGCATATTTTTTTTATTGTAGAGCCTAAAATTAGCTATCGAATGATAGGTAGATCATGGGATTTGATCCAGGCATATTCGAGATATGAATTGTTTTGTGGCTTTTTGGGCTATTTTCAGTGCACATCGAAACTCATGGGTCGCAGGTTCGAATCCGCGCGCGCGCAAACTCTTTTGCGCGCTTTTGTATGACTCCTGAGTATGCTAAAAGAGTGATATCATATAGTAAAGACTCCAAGCTTTCAAATGAGCTTAAATTCAAAGGCCCAGATAATCCAGTAGCGCCGCTAGAACAGACTTTTGACCCTTTAGAGCCAAATTTTAACCCTTAGAGCCAACTAACCTTCCCTTAGAGATAATTTATATCGGGAAATGGCCTCCGGGGCGATAGCCCCGGTGGCCATTGACCGGGCCAAAGGCCCGTAGCGTGACAAAGTCACGCTAGTCTATTATTATATAAAAGTCGACTGTAATTTATTTACTGGTATAGCGCGGAGCGGTGTAGCGGGCGGGGGGATTGAGGTATCGGGAAGCGGTTTTTTGGGGAACATGTAAAAGTTTCCGGACTACAAGAATATGTGGGTTTCAAAAAATTGGGTTCGATATTGGCGTCGGCGCCGGCGGCCAAACTTTGGTCGGAGGCGACTCTGATTTGGGCACTTTGGCGAATTTGAGGGGTTGCAACTTTTTTTGTAGGAAAGCTATGGCGATGAAAAAAATAGTAGCGGGTAGCCCGTTCAAAAATGAATATGATTCCTGGAGTTGAGATAATTTCGATTTTTGGTAGATCAGTGGGAGGCCGCCGCGCAAACCATACCTTTTTGGGGTACTTTTTGAGAGGGTATTTGCCCCTTTTCTCGGAATCTACAAAGTCCGCTTTTGATTAAACTGACTGCGATTGTAGAGTTTTTGACGGCGCATCTTTTAATAGTAGAATTATTGACTTTTCGACACTAGAAGTTGTAGATATTATCGATTGAAGGGTCAAATTTTTTTGTTAGGAACGAACCTTCTAAAATACATATCTTTATGAATAGGGAAGTTAGAGGGATGAGAGTTTCAGAATCATGCAGAGTTTCACGAGAGCTTCAATATGAGTGTACCTGTGTTTGGCTGGCTTTTCATTAAAGTGCCCTGCCAGGGCCGTGAAGTGTCAAATTTTTGGAGCGCACTTTGAGCCTCCGTTTCTTCTCGGTAGTTAAAGCTTTTGCCACATATTATATACCTATCGGTTTCTCTCAAGAAGGCGAACAACTTTCTCATACAAAAGATTTTGATATTTCCACGTTTTTGATCTACTTTAGGGGTCAGAATGTTCAGGCCACTATTTCGGCCTTAGCTATCACTGACACGTTTTGGCGCATATTTTTTTTATTGTAGAGCCAAAAATTAGCTATCGAATGATAGGTAGATCATGGGATTTGATCCAGGCATATTCGAGATATGAATTATTTTGTGGCTTTTTGGTACATTTTCAGTGCACGTCGAAAGTCATGAGTCGCAGGTTCGAATCCGCGCGCGCGCAAACTCTTTTGCGCGCTTTTGTATAACTTCTGGTTAAATAAAAAAAGTGCTATCATAGACTAAAGACTCCAGGCTTTCTAATGAGCGGAAATTCAAAGACCTAGGATGTCCATTAACGTCGCTAGAACTGACTTTTCTCCTTTTTAAGCCAACTAATAACCCTTAGAGCCAACTAACGACCCAACTTACTATCTTTTTATCGGGAAATGGCCTCCGGGGCGATAGCCCCGGTGGCCATTGACCGGGCCAAAGGCCCGTAGCGTGGCTGCGCCACGCTAGTCTATTATTATATAAAAGTCGACTGTAATTTATTCACTGGTATAGCGCGGAGAGGTGCTGTGGGCGCGGGGGTTGAGATACGGACAAGCGGTTTTTTGGGGAACATGTAAAAGTTTCCGGACTACCAGAATATGTGGGTTTCAAAAAATTGGGTTTGATATTGGCGCCGGCGCGGGCGGCCAAACTTTGGTCCGAGGCGACTTTGATTTGGGCACTTTGGCGACTTTGAGGGGTTGTATCTTTTTTTCAGGTAGAGATATGGCGATGAAAAAAATACTGAAAGATAGCCCGTCCAAAAATGAATATGATTCCTGGAGTTGAGATTGATTGGAGCTTTGGTAGATCGGTACGAGCCCGGCGCGTTTTGACCCCATTTTTTGGCCGTTTTTCGGCATGTAGTTTCAACTTTTCTCGGAATCTACAAAGTCCGCTTTTGATTAAACTGACTGCGATTGTAGAGTTTTTTACGGCGCATCTTTTAATAGTAGAATTATCAACTTTTGGACACTAGAAGTTGTAGATATTATCGATTGAAGCGTGAACATTTTTTGTTAGGAGCGAACCTTCTAAAATACATATCTTTATGAATAGGGAAGGTAGAGGGATGAGAGTTTCAGAATCATACAGAGTTTCACGAGAGCTTCAATATGAGTATAGGTAGGTTAGGCTGGGTTATCATTAAAGTGCCCTGCCAGGGCCGTAAAGTGGGAAATTTTTGGAACACATTTTCGGCCACCGTTTCTTCTCGGTAGTTAAAGGTTATGCCACCTATTATATACCATTCTGTTGCTCTCGAGAAGGCGAACAACTTTCTCATACAAAATGTTTTCATATTTTGTCATTTTTGATCTACTTTTGGGGTCAGAATGTTCAGGCCACTATTTCGGCCTTAGCTATCACTGACACTTTTTGGCGCATATTTTTTTTATTGTAGAGCCTAAAATTAGCTATCGAATGATAGGTAGATCATGGGATTTGATCCAGGCATATTCGAGATATGAATTATTTTGTGGCTTTTTGGGCTATTTTCTCTGCACATCGAAACTCATGGGTCGCAGGTTCGAATCCGCGCGCGCGCAAACTCTTTTGCGCGCTTTTGTATGACTCCTGAGTATGTTAAAAGAGTGATATCATATAGTAAAGACTCCAAGCTTTCTAATGAGCTTAAATTCAATGGCCGAAATAGTCCAGTAGCGCCGCTAGAATAGACTTTTGACCCTTTAGAGCCAAATTTTAACCCTTAGAGCCAACTAACGACCCAACTTACTATATTTTTATCGGGAAATGGCCTCCGGGGCGATAGCCCCGGTGGCCATTGACCGGGCCAAAGGCCCGTAGCGTGACAAAGTCACGCTAGTCTAGAGTTATCTAAAAGTCGACTGTAATTTATTCACTGGGATAGCGCGGAGAGGTGCGGTGGGCGGTGGGATTGAGATATGGGGAAGCGGTATTTTGGGGAACATGTAAAAGTTTCCGGACTACCAGAATATGTGGGTTTCAAAAAATTGGTTTCGATATTGGCGCCGGCGCGGGCGTCGGAAGTTGGCGTGGAGGCGACTTCGATTTGGGCTCTTCGGCGACTTTGAGGGGCTGAAACTTTTTTTCTGGTAGACATATGGCGATGAAAAAAATACTGGTAGATAGATCATTCAAAAATGAATATGATTCCTGGAGTTGAGATCATTTCGATGTTTGGTAGATCAGTACGAGGTCGGCGCGCAAACCATACGTTTTTGGGGTACTTTTTTAGGCTCATTCTTCTCATTTTCTCGAAATCTACAAATTCGCTTTTTGATCTAACTGACTCCGATTGTAGAGTTTTTGACGGGCTTTCTTATAATACTAAATTCATCGACTTTTGTGCACTTGGTCTATGAGATATTATCGATTGAAAGGTCAAATTTTTTTGTTAGGAGCGAACCTTATAAAATTCATATCTTTATGAATAGGGAAGGTAGAGAGATGGGAGTTTCAGAATCATGCAGAGTTTCAAGAGAGCTCCAATATGAGTATACTTGAGTTTTCCTGGGTGATCATTAAAGTGCCCTGAGGGGGCCGTGAAGTGTCAAATTTTTGGTGCGCATTTTGGGCCTCCGTTTCTTCGCGGTAGTTAAAGATGTTGCCACATGTTATATAACATTTTGTAGCTCTCGAGATGGCAAACAACTTTCTCATACAAAACATTTTGATATTTTGACGTTTTGATCTACTTCCTTGGGTCAGAATGTTCAGGCCACTATTTCGGCCTTAGCTATCACTGACACTTTTTGGCGCATATTTTTTTTATTGTAGAGCCAAAAATTAGCTATCGAATGGTAGGTCAATCGTGCAAATCGATTCAGACATATTTGAGATATGAATTTTTTTGTGGCTTTTTGGGCTATTTTCACTGCACGTCGAAACTCATGGGTCGCAGGTTCGGAGTCGCGCGCGCGCAAACCCTTTTGCGCGTTTTTGTATGACTCCTGATGAAATTATAAGAGTGCTGACATAGACTAAAGACTCCAAGCTTTCTAATGAGCGGAAATTCAAAGACCTAGGATGTCCATTAACGTCGCTAGAACTGACTTTTCTCCTTTTTAAGCCAACTAATAACCATTAGAGCCAACTAACGACCCAACTTACTATCTTTTTATCGGGAAATGGCCTCCGGGGCGATAGCCCCGGTGGCCATTGACCGGGCCAAAGGCCCGTAGCGTGACAAAGTCACGCTAGTCTACTATTATATAAAAGTCGACTGTTATTTATTGACTGGTATAGCGCGGAGAGGTGCTGTGGGCGCGGGGGTTGAGATACGGGGAAGCGGTTTTTTGGGGAACATGTAAAAGTTTCCGGACTACAAGAATATGTGGGTTTCAAAAAATTGGGTTCCATATTGGCGCCGGCGCCGGCGCCCAAACTTTGGTCCGAGGAGACTTCGATTTGGGCGATTTGGCGACTTTGAGGGGCTGTATCTTTTTTCTGATAAAGATATGGGGATTAAAAAAAATACTGGGAGATAGCCAGTCCAAAAATGAATATGATTCCTGGATTTGAGGTGGATTGAGCCATTTGTAGATCAGTGGGAGGCCGGCGCGTTTTGACCCGTTTTTTTGGCCCTTTTTCGGCATGTAGTTTCAACTTTTCTCAGAATCTACAAATTCCGCTTTTTGATTGTCTGACTCAGATTGTAGAGTTTTTGACGGCGCATCTTTTAATACTATTCTTATCAACTTTTGGGCACTGCGCATTGTAGATATTATCGATTGAAGTTCCAAATTGTTTTGTTAGGAGCAATTTTCAAAAATTCAGCTATTTAATTGTAGGGATCGTAGAGCGATGGGACTTGCAGAATATTGAAGGGCATGGAGTCAGCTTTAATATGATTATACTTGCATTCCGATAGGTGATCAATAAAGTGCCCTGAGGGTGCTCTGAAGTGGAAACTTTTGGAAGCCACTTTGAGCCTCCGTTTTTCCTCGGTGGTGAAAGCTTTTGCGACATGTTATATAACAATCTGTAGCTAACTTGCAGGCGAACAAGTTTCTCATACAAACCATTTTGATATTTCGATGTTTTTGATCTACTTTTGGGGTCAGAATGTTCAGGCCACTATTTCGGCCTTAGCTATCACTGGCACTTTTTGGCGCATATTTTTTTTATTGTAAAGCCAAAAATTAGCTATCGAATGGTGTGTCAATCTTCAAAATCGGTTCAGGCATATTCGAGAAAAAAATTATTTTGTGGCTTTTTGGTGCATTTTCTGTGCGTCCAGCTTATTCTACCGACCCAGGTTCGAACCCGCGCGCGTGCAAACTCTTTTGCGCGTTTTAATATGACTTCTCATTAAATAAAAAGTATGTTAGAATGGATAGAAGACTCCAAGCTTTCTTATAGGCTGAATTTAAAAGCCCCAGATCGTCCCGTAATCACCGCTAGAGCAGACTTTTCCCCCTTTAGAGCCAGCTAACAACCCTCAGACCCCAACTAACAACCCTCAGAGCGAAATAACAACAACCCGAACCAACCCCCAGGCCAAAGGCCCGTAGCGTGACAAAGTCACGCTAGTCTCTCTATTAGATAAACAACGTAAAAACGTAATTGACTGGTTACGGCAGATTGCTTCCTGTGGGCGGCAGGATTGATGGATTTGGATGAAACTTTCCAGAAAGGTACATTGAAGTCTCGGCTATCGTCCAATGAGGGTTTGGAAATTTTTGGTTGGCGCCAGCGCCTGCGCCGGCGCCGCAAAGGGGGTCACTCGAGAAAGTTTGAGGCCGAATTTCTCATTTTCTAGGGCACCTACAAAAATAACAAAAATAGTAGTCGATTCGTCATGGGGTAATCTACCAATGACCAGAAGTTCAATTCCGTAGATCGAATGGTAGATCGGTGGGAATGGATTATCTAAAATGGGCACTTTTTCGCATGTTTTTGCCCCTTTTCTCAAAATCTGTAAATACGATTGGTTGATTGTCGGGTTCTATCGATGCAGTTTTTCAATGCACATCTTTTAATGTATGACTTGTTAACTTTTCCGCATGGTGGATATCTGAAAAATCGATAAAACTGGAAAAAATTTTTGTTAGGGACCAACTTTGAACTTTTATATCTGAAGAAGTAGGGACTGTATCGGGATGGGACTAGGAGCATCTTGTTAAGAATTGAACTGGCTTCCATATGAGCCTATTTGGGTTAGGCTGGGTTTCCGGGAAAGTGCCCTGAGGGTGAGGTGAAATTTAGGTCACTTTCCTGACATTTTTTTCCTCGGTTTTAGAACATATGGCTACATCTTATATACCAATCCGTAGCTTAGGAATAGGGTAACAATTCTCTCATACAAAACTTTTGCGTAAAATGCATTTTTGACCTACATTTGGGGTCGACCATGTTCTTGTGCAAATTTAGGCCTGATACTCGAGTTAACGTTCGGGGGGACTATTTTTAATGGCATAAGGCTGAAAAAAGCAGTATAATGAGCTATTTTATTTCATATGTTACCGCTGGAAAAATCGATATTTCGTAGGTCAGTATTTTTTTTAGGGGCAAGGAGTTGGAATTTTTGGCTCATAAGTTAGTTCTAAAGAGAGTCGCGGATTACAAGCTCTCTGCCGTCAAGATTATGAAAATCCGATACTTCTGCACGAAGATATGGGCACGAACGTGAATATGAGCCTCGTTTCTTTGCCATTCTGCATCTGGTCTAATGCTAAGGAGCTCACTGAGATGTCCAAAGAACCCGGGTTCGATGCCCGGCCGAGTACAAAGTTTTTGCACATTTTGGAAAACTTAATTTCTATTTATAAATATTATTTAACTAAAGAAAATTAAATAAAAAGAGCCATTCTAAAGGTTTTAATACTACGTGCGTGGTCAAGTGCATGCATGATCAAGTGCTTTTCGATTGCGTTTGCGAATTCATTGTATATGCATCCAATCTACCGTGTCTAAGCGACTCACACATATAATAATAATAATAATATTAGTAATAATGATAAGATATAAGAATAAAAGATATAAGAATAAAAAACAAAGAGAGATATTCGTCTTGGTATTACGTTCACTCCTCCCATTGAACTCCGGCTTGGGCCAGCAATCCTTCACAAAATGGCATGTGGCAAAAACCGTCTAATATAGGTTGCGCCGCTGGATGGGGCTGGCCGAGCTTAAACGCAATCAAGCAATTCGGCTCGCTTAAGGAAGCATGCAGGGCGGCTGTTTTAACGGCTGCTCGCAGGTGTCGGACGCAGGCATCCAATGCGTGCTGGCGTCCGATGCTTGGGTCCGATTGGCTCATTTTTCTCCAATTTTTTTTTCTTAGCAATAGCTCAAAGTTTTTCTTTGCTAGAAGAGCGAAACCTGAATCAAACACAACAAAGTAACCCTCGCTGGACTAACGACCCCCACTTATACCTTCTTAAATCGGAAAATGGCCACCGGGGCTATCGCCCCGGTGGCCATTGACCGGGCCGAAGGCCCGTAGCGTGCCGAAGGCACACTAGTTGAAAAGTACATTTGCAAGCTGCTTGAGTATTTCTGTGTTGCAGACTCTTCTCCCCGCCTCTTTCTACCGTCGTCTCCGCGCGGAATCCTCCTTCATCCGCCACGACCCTCCCGTTCTACAGAGGGCAACTCCTCAGCCAGATCACTTTGACTGGAGGGCATTCAACGTTGTCACTCCCGTCAAGGCACAAGGTCTTCTTCCATTCTCATTCCTCTTATCTCTCGTGTTCTTCGCACTCCCACGACTAGTCTTTTCTCTTCTTACTCTTTAATCTTTAGCTCTCTCCTTTATCATTGAACCATTTCCATCCCCGTTTCCATTATCGCTCAGACAAGAGGTAGGCAAATCTCTGATAAGGCAAAGTCATCTCACTCATAATCTTAATGGCAAATTGTAATTCTGTAAAGAAAATTAACAAAAATGTTAAACTACTCCTCAAAAGATACATTTAATATGTTTTTTGTTTGTAAGGAAAATGCGGGTCGTGCTGGGCCTTCGCAGCGACGGCAACAGTAGAAGCAGCATGGGCCATTGGCCACGGAGGAGAACAGAGAATCCTCTCTGAGCAGACTCTACTCGACTGCGATCTATCCAACGATGCTTGCGATGGAGGCAACGAGGACAAGGCATTCCGGTACTTTGATCTTCTTGTTTCTTCCTCTCCTCCTCTTTTCCTCTGGTCCCCTCTTCCTCTCCTCCCCTCTTCCTCTACCCCCCCCCCCCCTTCCTCCTCTCTTCCCCTCTTCCTCTCCTCCCTTCTTCCCCTTCTCCCCTCTTCCTCTCCTCCCTTCTTCCCCTTCTCCCCTCTTCCTCTCCTCCCTTCTTCCCCTTCTCCCCTCTTCCTCTCCTCCCTTCTTCCCCTTCTCCTCTCTTCCTCTCCTCCCTTCTTCCCCTTCTTCCCCTTCTCCCCTCTTCCTCTCCTCCCTTCTTCCCCTTCTCCCCTCTTCCAGTTTCATCCACCGCGAGGGTCTGGCCTACCTGGCCGACTACCCTTATGTCGCTCATCGCCAGAACACTTGTCTCGCCAACTCCAACCGCACCAAACTACAGGTTTTCTATT
Organism: Allodiplogaster sudhausi; assembly: GCA_945643635.1. Taxonomy (NCBI): domain Eukaryota; kingdom Metazoa; phylum Nematoda; class Chromadorea; order Rhabditida; family Diplogasteridae; genus Allodiplogaster; species Allodiplogaster sudhausi. Next base: position 543,081 of record CALZFC010000055.1, read on the forward strand.
AATTTTTTTATTTTGAAAGAAGGTTGTGTCACGTGTCATTGAAACATTTGTATTTCGCAACATTATAATATTTAGCGGGTTCCAGTCCTGTCTTTTCAAATAAGAATTCAAATAATTCATATAATTCAAATAAGAAACTCTTCCCATTCCACCTGTTACTGCCTCGCTTGCGTAATTAATTCAATATTCACGTTCTCGTACTCTCTCTCTCTCTCTCTCGCTCTCTCTCTCTCTCTCTCTCTCTCTCTCGCTCTCTCTCTCTCTCTCTCTCTCTCTCTCTCTCTTTCTCTCTCTCTCTCTCTCTCTATCTCTCGCAACTCTTTTTCTCTCTTTCTTTACCGATCTCTTAACGAGGCAATTCTTTACTCAGTTTTGAATAAATTATTCTGTTAATATGACATTTTAATAAAATATACTGATATAATTCGCTAATAAACTTGAGACGGCATATTTCCTGCACCCGGATGAGAAGAGTATGATCGATTGGCTGGTCAACTTCGGCCCTGTCAACATCGGTGAGGCTTGAACATTCTTCTTTCCATTTCTCTGTCAACCTTTCACTCTTGCAGGAATGAGTGTAATCCAACCGATGCGGTCATACAAGGGAGGAGTCTTTCATCCGAGTGTCTTTGCATGCAAGAATGAGGTTCGGACAGCCATGGTCTGCAATCAATAAATGATGGTGTTGAGGTGATTGGCTTGCACGCGATGCTCGTCGTTGGATATGGGACTTCTGAGAAGGGAGAGAAGTATTGGATCATCAAGAACAGCTGGGGAGCGTCCTTCGGAGTGGAGGATGGATACATCTACTTCGCACGGGGAGTCAACGCTTGCTTCGTGGAAGACGAACCCGTCGGCATTCTCGCCTAGACACTTTTCATCTTTCTCGTGCCATTTGCATATCCACTCGATTGTTTGTCTGTTTCCGGTGATATGACAAGTAGATCAATTTACTTTTTGTTGCTTAAATTGCATAAATCAGCAAAAACAAGCGAAATCAACAAGAATGTACAGGACAACACGAGAATGGGGAGAGCACTGTAATTCGGCGTTCTTGCTCCTAGAATATTCAGTAAAACAAGTCCAAACAGGGAAGCACAAGGAGCAAGTACTGAATGAGTTCAGTGTGCGGGAAATTGAACTGAAGACCGAGAAACTAGCGATTTTCCGCCAGTTAGCCGCTCTTCTTTCCCTTCTTCCTTCCTCACAATCGGCGGGAGAATTTTCTACCACAGAACACTTAAAATACTCTTTGCGGCCCGAACTATTGAGATAAATGGCAAACACTTTAGAACGAAGAAAAACCAGGAACTTTCGACAGGAGTTTAAATAGCCCTAGTTCATACATAGGCCTTAAATTTTGATCAATTTTGTTCTCACGCCTCTTTTCACTACCTAAAAATCATATGTTTGTCGGACAGAGTTATGGCAAAAATATTATTTCTTGAAGCCCAAAACAAGATATAACATTCAAAGAAAAAGTGGCTCGAGTGCAGATTTGTTGGCAGATTGTTCAGTATCTCTGTCTTGTTTTGGAGTCTTGAGAAAGTGCAGGTAATTCGGGAGGCAGAACTTCATCGGCTTCATCGATGAAGACTTCCATGATTGGAGAGGCTGGAGGAGAAGACGGAAGAGTCAGAGTCGCCTCAAGAAATCAACCATCTTCATTTTAAAATACATGTTTACGTACTTATGTATGTACATATAAGACAGTGTGAATTAAAAAGTTTGGTTTTTCTCTGCATTTTTCAGTTTTGCTGTTATTTTTGGCAAGCAAATTTGCCAGTTTTCAAACCCAACTATTATGCCATGGCAATTTATACGATTGTCAAGAATGTCACCAAGGTTTATTCATCATTTTTTATCATGCCAAAATCAACAGCTGTCTAAAATGGCAAAAACAGCCTAACCAAAAAAGATACGAGTCAAATGTGTCGAGGCAAAATTGTACAAGTCTAAAAAAATCATGGCACAGAAAATGGTCGAAAAATTTGTCGCAGCCTCACGAGGAGGAGTGGGCCTTCTTGGCAAAAAAAAGCAGCTGATAAATCTGCAAGACTACTTGCCAGAATTGAACAACCGCTAAATTTGCCAAGCCAAAATATTAGAGTGAAAAATTTGCCAAATCAGCTTGCCAATTTTGACGGCTAGCAGAAATGGCATGGCAGTTTAAACAGGCGTCAAAAAAGTCCGGCAAATTTGATGGCTATCAAAATTGGCAAGGCATTTTTTCGGTTGTCAAAACTGGCTCGTCATTGTGCCCGTCATTTTATTAACCGTCTTATTTGTCATGACAAGTTTGAATCAATGAATAAAATACTGACACATTTGCTTGTGTGTTTTACCTGCCAAATTTGGCAAAAAAAAACAGCTTAATCGAAAATTGCAGAAAAAAACCAAACTTTTTAATTCACACTGTCTTATATGTACATATGTATGTGCAAGGTATTCAAAGAATTAAATGCATGCGAAAGAGAATTCATTCTTTGTCTGTTTCGGAAAGGCGAGTCTGACTCGAATCCTTTGTGGTTGTGATGGAGCAGAAGAGAAAGGAGACTCGTCGATCACGCTGATTCTCCCAGAGATCGTTTCTTTCCTGCTGCTCTTCTCTTCTCCTTCTCTTCTCTTCTCTGATTCTCGCATCATCGAGTTCACGTCCAAGTACTCCTCAATCATCTCTGATAGGAGATTAAGGAGACTCTCAGAAGAACCAAACCTTGTGCACAGACGGGGGCGAGAGGTTGTTCGAGTAAAACTTACGGGTGAAAGGGCCTGGAAAGATATAGAGAGATTGCAAAATAAGGAACAGTTTAAAAAAATTAAGAGAGAGAAATGATAAGAAGCGTAATCTGAATGAAAATAAAAAAAGAACCGTTAATGTTGCCTCTGCTGTCGGGATTGGGGCTCTTAGTTTGTTTTGAAGCTGTTGTGAACCGTGGATAGATTCCTGCAAGGACTTCTCCGAGTCTCAATTTAAGTGCTTTACTTTTATTCAGCTATGTATGTCTGTTGAGAAAAGGTGATCAAATTTCATTAAACTTAAAAGCAGTTCAAAGAGTAAATAGTTTAAAGAAATATTTTGGCAGCAAAATATAAAAAGAAGTGAATAATGAGAGAGATGATGATCTGACTGGCTCTTCTTCTTCTTCTGCAGTCAGAGAAGAGAAGTCGAATGGAGAGCATAATGAGGCAGACAAGGAGAGCGGCGATGGCCACAGCAGCGATGGCCGCGAGCAGAGCCCTCCACCACTGCATCTTCTCTCCCACTATCCAAATCCACAAATCAGACATTCCGCTACTCGCTCTCCTTTAAAGCTCAATTCGCGCGAGTCATAATGTACTTAATCGAAAATCATTTAAAGGAGTGCGTCAAAAATGATGAAAAGAAAGGAAAACGGGAGCAGACGATGATCAGGCAACGCGTTCATGATTATACTAAAAAAAATCTATCGTTGTGAAGCAGAATATTAGGCAAGATAGATACAAGTCTAACAATAAGCTTACCATATCTTCTGCATCTCACAGTTGTAAAATCAAGAAGATAGTCATTTCAGATGCAGGCAAATTATTATGCCGCAAAATGATGTATGAGTAATAATGCGAAGAATTTCTAAAAGCGGAAGCATCTGCCAGCAGGCAGATGAAAACAAAGAAGAGAAAGGAAATCGAATGCTCTGGGCGATTTCGAGCTTTTCTGCAAATACAGCTGTACTCTCCGTGAATGAAAGAATGCTGAATTGGTCAGATAAAGTGAAAAATATAATAAGAGGGAGAGTTGGAGAGAACGGCAAAGAAAGAGAGCGCGATGAAGCAGAGAGAGAGAGAGAGAGAGAGAGAGAGAGAGAGAGAGAGATGAACAAGAGAGTGGCATTAAAAGCTAAATAATATGGAGAACGGAAAAATTTGCTTGCATTATTTGAAAATTTATTTGAATTAATATGACAGTTTAACCGCTAAATATTACACTGATAAGAAATACGTTCGAGAGACACGTGACAGAGCAACCTGTAAGCAAAATAAAACTTTTTGTCAAAATTTCCGTAGTCTGAGACATAGAAGGCGACGAGTTTCATGAGTTGCATGTGATTCAGCATTGATGGGGAGGGGAGAGTGAAGAGGAGGTGAGAAGAAGAGAGAAAGAGAAGGAGAGATGAAGAAGAAGAGAGAAAGAGAATACGAGGGTGAGATGAAGAAGAAGAAGAGAGAAAGAGAATGAGAGAGAACTAGAGATGAAGAAGAGAGAAAGAGAAGGAGAGAGAAGGATAGATGAAGAAGTAGAGAGAAAGAGAATGAGCAAGAGAAGGAGCGATGATGAAGGAGAGAGAGCGAGAATGAGAGAGAGACTGAGAGATGAGCAAGAAGAGCAAAGGAGAGAGACCGAAAGAAGAAAAGAAGAAAATTGAAAAGTGCCAGGAAAAGGAACAAAAATAGTCAGATTGTCGGTTGTGAAGACAATGACAGTCAAAGAGAGAAGAGAGAAGCATTTCATTTTGACGTTCCTAAGATATTTAGCAGCAGTGTGAATCGACCGTTCTCTCTCTTTGATCCGTTTAGCATTCTCCTCGTGATTGATAGATGGAAAAGGAGAAGGAACTGACAAATAAATGTTGCTAGCACATTTTGAACCCTTTTATGGAAGTTGAAACATTTACTTTTATGCCACTGTATAATTGAATAAAACGAAGAAAATTGATCGGAAATTGATTGGGCTTGATTTACACATTTATAATTTATTCTTTTCTCAATTTCTCTGATGTGCATATTAGCTGACTTCCTTTATAACTGTTTAGACGCTAATGAACTGTCGGAAGCAGAGTTGGGAAAGGGTCCAAAATGTCCGTGCCCGGGCGGCCAGTTCCGGCCGGGCCGAGACTTAGTGCCCGAACACTTAGGATTCCCACCTCTTGTCAGAAGTGCTGCTTCTCTTCTTCGCTTTTCAAATTTTTTTCTTCGCGACGTTTTCGCAATAGACATACATACTACGTATTAAAAACACAATAAACATACAATTACTATATTGCATATAATAATATGTGCAAGGTTTAAAAGGAATTCATGGATATAGTCGTTAGTGAAGTGATCGACTGTCATCGTCTCCGCCTTCTTCAGGGTACATTCCTGCCGTGTTCAGATTGACATTGGCGTAGAGTCCTTCCTGAGTCAGCAAATCATAGAAAGATAAAAGGGAAGAAAGACTAAAATGATGGACCTTTGCATGAGCAGCGGGGAACTCGAGCATGTCTGCGATGATTCTCTTCTGTTTCAAGAAGTCAAAGACAGCTCGTTCGTGAAGAATGAAGAGAAGAGAAGGAGAGATGAGAGAAGGAGAGCGGAGAGCGAGGAAAACGGGAGCAGACACGAAGAAGAGGTGAACGCGGCCGGCCAACTCCGAGGCTGCCAGAGACATTCGTCTGTCGAAACGGGCAATTCCTGCAGTCGACTAGACTAGGATATTCTCAGCTCCAGAAAGGGGCTGCCTTTGTCGATGAACCGCTGCTTCAGAAGGTCGCACACGGGAATTTCGTCGGCGCGAGAGCGGGAAGAGAGGCGCACGTCACTTTTCGATGAGAGAAGAAGCACAGAAGCAGTTCTGGAAGGAGAAGAGAGAAGAACAACGAAGAAGAAGGAGGAGAAAGGACCTTCTGTGCGCGATCTTCGAAAACGCTAAATCCTCATCAGAAGGAACTCCGTCTTTGATAACAATGAAGACTGCCGTAAATGAAGCGATGTTGTGCTTGCTTAAGGCACACATAAATTTCGTGGATGATTATACATATGTATGTATATACATACATACATACATATGTACATAAACATAAATATATCAATATTTTCCCTCTTCGCATCGGATTGGTCCGATTGAGAAGCATAATTAGCGCGCAAAAGGAAGGGAACAAACTCGATGAATTCGAAGAAGTTATTGACACTGCGTGGATAGTGGAGCTCCCAAAGGGCGACGCTGTATTTCAGATCCTCGTCATCGAATTCAAACTTTTCGCATGACCCAGGCTTTGATCGATTCTTCAAGATTAATCTTTTCCTGCATTAACTTGAGACATAAACTTAAAAAGAGTGAACCTTGCCGGCGGCAAGAGAATATTTAGTTGTCATTCCACGCATCGCATTGATGAGAGATGATTTCCCGACCTTCGGGCCGCCGACGAAGGCGTAGTTGAAGGATGTCTCAATGTATTTGCTATGCTCTTTTGACGAAGTCGGCGGATCAAACTGGTATACTTGGGGTTCTTTACAGCTTTAAAACTTGAGAGTGTTCTTGAAAGATTCTTCCTTACGCCTACCCTGCCTGCCCTCCTGGTTGTTGTGAGTGGTTCATTCTTGCCAAACACGCGGTCATCTGTACCGAAGAGAATTTCGAACCCGGCGTCAGCCAAAATTGTTGGCTTGTGTAGTTGTTTCTACATACATTTGCAAGAATGTTTATGTCCGATTCAGTTGAAGTAAAAAGGGAGAAGAATCATTGATAATGAATGCAACCTGAGTCACTTGCGAAGGAGACAGCGAATTGGTGAGAGAAGGAATGCTGGAGGAAAGGTTCTTCGCGCGAGTTGCGAATCCCATCGTCATTGCCTTCATTCCAATCATCCTTGAATGGTCGAGAAGAATGAAATGAACCTGTCTCTTATTCTCCTCTTCAAGAGCAAGGTGGCAGCCAATTGGAAGAGAAAGAACATTCAGGAGCTTTTCCTCGTCGATTTTGTAGTGCAGAAATCTGAAGAATATTAAATTGTTTCTTTAAGATGGAGGCGTCTTGAATACAAAAAAAGAAAAGAAGCAACCCTCTGGTGCCAGAAACGAGATTGCGAATGACGGGAGAAGAAATTATGAGAACCGGAACCGAGAGAAGAACTTGTGCCTTTTGCTCCAGGAAAAGGTTGAAGATGCGGCGGGCTGCCAAATGAAGATTCTTCAGCATTACAAAAGACATCTTTTAAAAATGAAATATGTGGTAGAAAAGATTACCATTACTAGCGAAGGTGTCCACAAGTGCTTGATCTACCGGAGAACTTAGTTCCCTGGCTTCAGCATCCAAATCGATATCAGATCGGGAGAGAATGATAGAGAGAGAACTTCGTCGACTCTTCACAACTCGACAGAAAGAGAGATCATCATCGGAAGGAGAGCCATCGGGAACAAGGACGAACACTTCCAGGAACACCCCCAGCTTATGCTCGCTCAACGATAGAAGGGGATTGCATAAAACGGATGAATAATTGGCATACTCGTAGAATCGATTGAAGCTCATATTTCTGTCATAGAAGTCAGAAACGGATGTGAATGTGCGTGGATAAGGAACCTCCCAGAGAACGAGCTGCTGGAGACTCTCCTCAACAAATCTGCCAAAAAGTGAAAGGAAGTCCAATGTCTGAGTGTTGAATGGCCTTGCCTGAACGGCTCCATGCGGTCGCAGGGGTGCCTTCCAGCGGCTTGAGCATCACCAGCATTCAATCCACGCAGAACATTGATCAGCGTCGATTTACCCGCTCCTTGCCGGCCAACAATCGCTATGTTTACACGATTCTAGAAAATTGAACAAAAAAGTTGACTAGAAAAATCCCCAAAGTTAATTCAGGCATTACTTTCTTGTCTACATGTTATTGCAGCTATGCTCAGGTCATGACAGTTAAAAAAGAGCCTGACCGCATCCACAGGAAACGCTCCTTTCTGGAACGCCCGTCCGCTTTGAAATGAGTAGTTCTCCACGGGGTTGTAGATCGGATACTTGTCGACCTTCTATCAGAGATTCTTCCCTTTTTATCAAAGAATGGGAATAAAGAACCTTGCCAGTAGAAGGAAGTGCGTAGTGAGAAGTGGATTCTCTCTTTCCTTTTTCATTATCTCCTTCTGATCTACTCGAGTTCTCTCTCCGCTTCGACGTGTCAGCTCCTCCGTTTTCGAATAGCGCCAAGCGACTTCGATCGAACACGATATTTTGCCTGATCAACAGAATGAAATATATTTACTCAGCGAAAAGGTTGAGTTGGTTAAAGCAATGAAATGCTGGAAAGAGCAATGAAACCTCTTGGTTGGCGGGGCGACCGCTGCCTCGTACAAGAATGAAGATCTCGTTGTTCCATCGTCGTCATCACTCAACATTTTACATTCTTAGTTCTATTAAGGAATCAATTTATATGGAGAAGACCTTTGATTGAGAGGCGGCGGAGGAGGAAGTATTTCTGGAGGAGGAGTCGAGGAGGGCTCTCGGGGAGGCGGAGAGGGAGCCCGCGGGGGTTCTGGCTGCTCGAAGCTAAGGATTGAACGAATCGGAGGGGCAGAGAAGAGGCGTGGTTGCGGAGAGGGAGAGCGAGTGATCACCGGAGTTGGCAGGGGAGGAGGAGGACATACCGGCAGAGGAGGGGGATCCTGCAATCACAGATAGAGTGAGATAGAGAGTGAGGGAGGGAGAGAGAGAAAGAGAGAGAGAGAGGCCTTCTGACGTCATAGTCTGGATCGGGTGGAGTTGCAGTGTGCGCAGGAGTGATAGCCCAAGGCGGAATGTCCGCCTGAGGGGAGGGGGAGGAGGGAGGATGCACTACAATATGAGGAGTCTTCTCGGAGAGAGGCTGCTCGTCAAGAGAGAACGCGAGATGATCACTCACTCGAGACTTCCGACTCCCTTGGTTTCCCATCTCAACATAAAGCGTCTGAAATGATGGAAGAAGAGAAGTTGGATGCTGAGGGGACAATTGCCATTGCGGGTTACAATGACTAAGTAGCTCTTCATGCAATGGAATCGAGAGTACCACGATTGAGAGAGAACGAGAGAGTGGGAGAGAGTAAGGGGAGAGAGAGAGAGAGTAAGAGGGAGAGAGCATCCCGTACTCTCTGTGTCTCTTGTCCCTCCTCCCATCTCGTAAGTTCTCTGCCTCCACTTGTTTGACATGACTGCCTTGCTGCCTCTCTTCAGCACTAATCCATTCCAGTGTGCAATTAGCATTGGATTGATCAGTGACTGATAACCAGAATATGAAATGTGCAAACTTCATGACGAAAGGTCAATTTGTACGAAAGAAGAGCAGCTAAAAATATCTTAAAAAACAAAGCGAAGAAGCCTGAGATAGAATGAATTCATTCGATTCCGATGTGTAACTGTGCACTTCTTAGTGTTGAGTATAGCGTAAGTCCAATGAGAACTTCGCTTTATTAAGCCACAAGTTATTCCTTCGACGACTGAATAACCTCATTAACAATAAGCTTTTTAAATAACATATTTTCCAACTAACGTTTGTTTTTTTCCCTGACACTATCCATCTAGTATTAACGCTGTGAATTAATCCATAGACGATTTGCTGATTTGATGAATAGCAGAATATTAACTTTGTGTTACAGAAATCTTCTGTAATCTTCCGCGGGCGAAGTCAGTAATTGGAGGACTGATCAGGACTATTCAAATGTGTGATTTTAAAAGCTTTTTTTTTTTTTTTTTTTAAATTCACCAAATTTTGCTTGCAGGCAGCTCGCCATCTTTTAGCAAGCTACGAGCGGTGGTATGTAAGAATAAATAAATTTTATTAGTATCGCTGTAAAGCATAGAGTACACCTCTAAAGAGAAGTTGTTTAGATCAATAAGCAAGGACTGGCGGTTTCTAGTGTAGCACAATGATGTCATCGCCTAAAAAGTGGATAAATTTTCTGTGTCCCTTCTTTTGGTGGAAGTGTATCAGGGCAAAAGCCATGCCCTAAGCGGGTTTTTTCTGCTTCTATCGTCTTCTCCAGCTTTGTTCGAGGAGAGAAAGCTCAGAGTCGCCCACTTGAAGCTGAGAGGAGGAAAGAGAATGAAAGGTGAGATTAGAGAGAATGAGAGAGAATTGTCAATTGGTCATCTCTAGGGGAAGAGGAGGGAGGCTGCCAGGAATCTTTAGTTCCACCTTCAGGCCAATTACAGCTTACACGACACTTTTTCCAAGTCATTTTTCAACAAACCAAGTGAACGTCCGCGCGTCTTCTTTTCCTATCATGTTAAATATTTCTTAATTAAAAAGCATCTTCAAAAATTTTAGAGTGAATGCCAACAATTGCTGGCTTTATTCTCCTTTTACTTCTGTTCTTCTCTGTCACACGGGCAGTTGAACAGTGCGATCTTGGTCCTTCCGATGTCCTTTTCGTTGTCCACTTCACTCACCAACTGACCTCTGAACAACTTGACGACATCAGAAGATTTCTCCGTGACGTTGCCGCTTCATTCGACATCGGCCCAGACGAGAAGGTGTGCATTTCCACTGCTCAAGAGAGGGAAGGGAAATGGTTGCAGAATGTCCGAGTGGGAGTGGTTCTCTTCGATGACTCTGAAGATCCCTCTTACGTCTCTTCCCTCGCCCGCTTCTCTTCTCTCCCTGATCTGGAGGCTGCCATCATGCAACTCAAGCCTTCCCCTTGTGGATATGGATTCTGCAAGACCGATGCCGCCAAGACACTCGCTAAAGTACATTTGGTAGAGGTGATCCCCGGCTGAGTTCCTTCTCATTGAGCAGGCAGTCGATCTGGCAGAGTCAATCTTCGCACGAGAGACGAGTCCGAGTCGAATGAAGAAGTTGTTAATTGTCCATACCGGACAGCCGCGGCCGGGCGAGATCGAGGCCGTCAGCCAACGACAGAATGCAGATCCCTCCCTTAAGATTGCGCAGATTCATATAACCAGAGGCAATGCATAATGAATACAAACAGATGAAATAGAAGAGTTTTTGCATAGGATGATGAAAGATGAGTATGTTAAGAGGACGCTTCGTGGACGGAAGAGTACCGGCAGTACATGGCTGCGTACTTCCAACCATACGAACGCTATCTCGGACGGCTTCGCCAACTCTATCCGAACTTTTCTCTGCCACAGCAGACACGCCAGCTCAGTCAATCTCTTCCACAGCAGAGACAAATCTTCAACGGCGTCATTACCATTACGAAGTTAGGTTCATTTCCAAGTAAGCTATGTGGAATATATAAATATGTATATATTTTCTCGCCGATTATCTCTATGTATATATGTAGTACGTAACTTTATCCCTAAAGCGTGTACATAATAATATCTAAAAGGAGAAGTGTGATGTGCAGTTTCGATGTTCTGTGGCTTGTGCGGAAAGACGTCTGTCCACTTCTCTTCTCCTGTCCTCCTTGCAATTCTCCTTCTTCAGGCAGCTTTTCTCCCGCGACCATCAGGCCTCTCATGTTTGATTTTTTCATTAACATTTTTATGCATTCTACTCACAATTAGTTGACTACAAAATATTAAATCAGTAGCACTACGAATTCTGCCACTGAAACCTCAACAAAAGCATCCGAAGCAAAGGCTACAACTCCCGATGACTTCTACGAATACGAAATCACCGTTGATCCCCCTGGATGTCAGAATTTTTTTCAATTTAAATGGATTGAGTTGAACAAGGTCCCATGCAGTGAATCTCAACAAGACTCCACTGAAAGGGCAAGAAAAAAAGAAGCGGAACAATGAAGAAGAGTACGAATACGATGAAGAAGAGGCACATCTCCCGAATCCCTCCTCCTTCTCTTCGCCCTCTCCCAACCAATCCTCCTTCAAGGTTTCCCTTTAAACTACAAATCTATTAGATTGACACCTACACCTTTTTGTCTCAAGGGAGGCGACGTCGTGAAGAGGCGAAATCGTCGATCTCTCTCCAGCTTCGGCCGCCTTCTGCAGTCGGAGTGCAGTTGTTCCCAGACCCAGTTCGATTCTGCTGCCGTTCCTTCGTCTGGCTTCCCCTACAACTCTGCCCAAAGTGGTTGCGGCCATCCTCTTCCACCAATGTCTTATCGATGTCCTGGCTCTCCTCCAGGCAGACCTCGTCCTCTTCCTTCTCCTTCTTGCCCTCCTCCGCCTTTCACTCCTCCTCGATTCCTCCCACCAAATCCCTGCTCCCAAGCAGTTGCTCCCCGTCTAGTTCCCTCCTCTCCTCCACCGATGGCACCCCCTCCTCCTCCCCCTCCCTTTTATCTTCGTACTCCAACCGCTCCTTCCATGACACGAACAGAAGCGCCGATGCGTGCTACTGACTTCACTTTCCCTGACAGCCTTTCTTCCTATCCTTCCTCTCACTTTACTTCAAGCTCAACCTACGCGACCGTTTCAAAAACAACAAATGACATAGTGATTGAGGGAGTCATTGAAGAGCTCCCCACTCAGGTCAGACCGAGGCGACTGACTTTGACGTTTTCATAACATCACAATATTTAAGCCACCTGCAATATTGACTAAGTTGTAGGTTGAAGTGAGCGCAAGCCCAGTAACAGACTCTCCCTTTGCAACTGTTGACTTTCTTAGAGCTCTGCAGGAAAGGACTGGAAACGAGGTTGGAACTTCGTAACAGCATATCCACTCCTATTAACAAAGGTGTTCAGGAAGAAGACTTGGATCCCTTTGCGACCTCAAAGGATGCCAGAGGAGCAGCCGGAGGGAGGTGGAAAGGACTGAAGAAGCAAGGAAACTTAGGGAGGAGAGGAGAGGAGAGCAAGTGGAGTGGAAGCGACAAGGAAAAGCTGCTTCCGCAACGGATCCCCTCCGGTGAGTTCTGATCTTCATTCATTAAAAAGTAAAATAATGCATTTGTATATGTATGTATGTATGTATGTATGTATATGTATGTATGTACATACAGTACCGTCCAACATTGTTGGGTCCGAAATTAATCCGATTAATTAAATTAATTTAAATAATTCAAACTGGAATTGCGAATTGCTGAGGACATGCCGTGCGATTTCCTCCGAGGGTTTTATGTCTTTTTTCATTGCGCATTACCCTGGAAAAACCGTTTTCCAAAATATGCCGTAATGACAAAGGTCTGTTAATTTGACACAGCTACGCTGTTTAGCGGAATTTTTTGCTAGGTGTTTGGCTGAGTAAGGAGCTGGCTGAATCCAGCAGCCAAACTACAAACAACAAATAGAGTGAAATTTTCTAAGCACTTCTAAGTTTCTTCCTTTGTTTTGCTTGAGTTTCTTATCATATTTGGGTATAAATGATAAGAAAAATGATAAATAAGATTTTCTGTAGCGAGCAAAAAATTTGCTCCTGCAACGCATCGAACACCGGACCGTGAGCTTACCAGTCAAACGCAGCCGCAATACACCACACGTAGCTTGCGAGCGAGGGAATGTACCTTTTCTATCCTGACCGGACCGGATCAAAAATCAACCAGAAATACAGTTATCACCTAGAATGAAAAGAGATCGAAATAAGAGGGAGAGATAAAGGAGGAGAAGTCGAGAGATAAAACGAGACTGAGAGAGATATATTGAACGAGAGAGAGAGAGAGATATTGAACGAGAGAGAGAGAGGAGAGATATATTGAACGAGAGAGAGAGAAAGAGAGAGAGAGAGAGAAAGAGAGAGAGAGAGAGAAAGAGAGAGAGAGAGAGAGAGAATGAGAGAGACAGCAAAGAGAGGGAGAGAATGAGAGAGAGAGTAAAGAGAGGGAGAGAATGAGAGAGACAGTGAAGAGAGAGAGGTCGATGGCAGAGATTGTCAACTTGTTTCAATGAAAAGCGTTGCAGTGCGTTGGGAGGTCTAGACCTAGATCTACGCTTTGCAAAAATTAACCAGACAAGCCCCTTGAATCGTCATCCTCCACGCTTCGTTGGTGAGGCTGCGGACAATGTGCTAGTAAAGGTACATTCCATTTCTTCCAAGTTGCGTGTGGTGTATTGCGACAGCCTTTGGCTGGGAATCTCAAGGTCCGGTGTTCGATGCTCTGCGGGAGCAAACTTTTTGCTCCCTACAGAAAATGTTATTTTCCATTTTTCTTGTCATTTATACCCAAATATGATAAGAAACTCAAGCAAAACAAAGGAAGAAACTCAAACAAAATAAGAAGTGCTTAGAAAATTTCACTCTAATTTGTTGTTCGTAGTTTGGCTGCTGGATTCAGAGCTGCACGCGGCCCGGGCCGGCCCGGCCCGGCCCGGCCCGGTCCAAGGGCCGGCCGGGCCCAAATTTCCAAGGCCCTCAAGGGCCGGGCCGGGCCGGGCCCAACCTTGGGCCCGGCCCTGAGCCCGTTTGGGCCCGTTTTTCGAAAATATGCATTCGAGCATGCTCATGACCGACCGAACTCTTATTGCTCATACATAATATTGTAGCTCGGGGGTTGTATTCCTCTTCAGAATGAAGTAAATGAGAAGCCTTGTGAACGGCAAGCTAGAAGAAAAAAATGTTCGCTAAGAAAATTACGAATTAGAAATTGAAATTAGACGTATTTGAAAATCGGGCCGGAGCGGGCCGGAGCGGGCCGGCCCGGGCCGGCCGGGCCCAAAATTCCAGGGCCCTAAAACGGCGGGCCGGGCCGGGCCGAGATTTAGGGCCCGAAGGGCCGGGCCGGCCCAAAAAATTTGGGCCCGCGTGCACCTCTGGCTGGATTCAGCCAGCTCGTTTCTCAGCCAAACGCCTAGCAAAAAATTCCGCTAAACAGCGTAGCTGTGTCAAATTAACAGACCTTTGTCATTACGGCATATTTTGGAAAACCGTTTTTCCAGGGTTATGCGCAATGAAAAAAGACATAAAACCCTGGGAGGAAATCGCACGGCATGTCCTCAGCACTTCGCAATTCCAGTTTGAAATATTTAAATTAATTTAATTAATCGGATTAATTTCGGACCCAACAATGTTGGACGGTACTGTATATGTATGTACATATGAACATACATACATGCATTCGTGCATAATCATACATTATATCTTTTGATTTCCAGACCGCATAGACCTGGTGAGTGAAATGTTTGGTGTCCTCCGCCCGTCCCCGCCTTCCATTCAAGCCTTTCTCGCCGGCTTCGCTGACCACGCCAAAAGATTCGTTGGAAACGTCGCCGCACTTTCTGGTCCCTTTCTCTTGTTCCCTCCCTTTCTATTTCTCTCTCTCTCTCTCTCTCTCTCTCTCTCTCTCTCTCTCTTTCCCTCTCTGTCTAATTCATTTCACTCACAGTGGATGACGTAATCGAAAGTCGCACGAAGCCTCCGGAGAGTCGACGAATCTTCAGGAAGCAAAGGCAGGGAATACAGAGTGAAAGTGGAAGAAAGGCGAATGAAGAGCGAAGATTGGCAGAAGAAGAGGAACTCCTCGTCTTCAAGAGCGCGGCTCCCAACACTCGTATAATCTTTTATCATTTTAATTAATTAAACAAATTGCAAGATGCAATAACATGATCATAACAACACAAAGTGGAGCTTGACCAATTGAAGAAGAGACCTTGTAGAGATCATTGATCCGCCCGTCCTTGCCGAATCCATCGACTTGGTTGATAAAGAACTGGAACGGATAAAAACCGCTCAAGAGCTGTCGCGACTTGGAAAAGATGCGGAGAGTTCAGATGTTCACAAGTAAGGAAAACACTGACTTTGCTTATGAAATTTTAAATAAGTTGTATTACCATGCTGGATTCCTCCTATCTTGTTGCAAATTGTTAGTCTTTACAGCAGACTTCGCAGATTGACACGACAGAGAAAGAGGTTAACTATTTTAATGGAATGGAGTTGATGCAAATTGTAGGATAATAAAACAAACCTGCAAAAATGGTTATTTTAACATTATAAATACCTGAATGCTGCTGTTTTCAGCTTGTCATCTCCAACTTCGTGTGTTCTGCGTGGAGTGGACGTTGTCTTCCTCATCGACGACGTCTCCTCGATCTCCACTGATGGATTCTCCTCCATCATCGGATTCGTTCACAGCTTCGCAGCTCAATTCGATGCGAGTGAAGAGCCTTGCTATGAGGTTCTCTTTCCTTCTTTTAAAGCAATTGTGAATTGAACACAATGATTAAAGGCATCTCGCATGGCTGTGCTGTCTCTCTCAGAGAATGGAAAGGTGCACGCCTTCCTTCCTCTGGGTCTCCGGCCGTCCTCAGCTGCTCTCGCTTCTAACCTAGAAATGATGTCAAGAATTGGTTGCCCCGTGGAAGAGCCCTCTTGCTTCCTTTCCCTCGGCGAGGTTCTCATTTCCTCAACTGCTATTCTAATATTGCACCAATCACTGAATGGCAGGGCATCCTAATGGCGACGAATCTTCTGACGGCGCAAGCGACAGATCGCCGCAAAGCAGTCGTGATCTTCTCGGGGAGGAATGAGAGGGAACTTGGGATGGGAGAGGTGGGAGGAGACATCCAGGGGAAGGGCACTCCCCCTCCCGACTCTCTGCCTGAGGCACTCCAACTCGCTGCTCGTCTGGGCGTGGACCTTCTGCCAATTCAGATTGGAACTGCAGGTTCATCACATCATTTGTTTGAGCTCTTGTCTGCAGACACTGAGAATTTAATTTTTTTTTCCTTATTCAAATGTACATATAAGAAAGAAGCTAGCTTATCTTCCAGAATTGTCATCGATCTCTTCATTAACTCCTCAAGGGGAGAAACCTCTCTCTCTCTCGGCTGGCCCTCTTCCTCTCAGCCACCGTCTCTGTAGGCTCCTACAATTATCGCAATCCGAGCTGGATCAGAAACAGTCCAGCTGCGCGTGGAGAGATGCTTTTGCAGAATAGAAGAGTTATAATAGACTCTTATCCTTTCTGGGTGTTCTTTCAAAACATTATTATTTATCAGAATAAGTTATGATCAGAGCGATAATAATATCAACAGTGACAATAAATAATGGTGTATCTGTACTCTACACTAACAATAAGAAGGTGTACTGGAGACTTTTCTTATGTACTTTCTCGGGAGTTGGGCATTGACAGGCACATCTCTCGAGATTTACAGTTCAGTCTATTTAGGGTAACGAATCGTAAATTGCACCCCGTTAGATCCTGATAAAGAATCATTTGATCTGCAATTATTTTAAATTGCTGAACCAGTTTCTAATAAATATTCACTCGGGTCGGCAGCATTCAAATTGACTGTAAAAGGGGAAAAACAGGGAACGATAAACGAAAGGCAAGCGTATTCAATTTAAAGAAGAGGTTGCAAAGAACCGAAAGAAGAAGAAACTGAAATACTCGAAGATTTGGAAGAGGAATACACGGTTATGAGGTTGATTTGCGGAAAGATATTTGACTCATCAAGACAGACTAAAGAGCTACATAGTATTTGTACGTTGGCTGAAGATATTTCTACAAAGAGAGTTTGATATTTCTCTACTACAAAAATTATGAACAAAATGAGAAGAAGATCAGAGGCTGAGTCACCGTCAATGTTAAAGAAAGATATACGGACAGTGAAAACATGCTAGTGAAATAGGTTAAAAATCGCACACTGTTAGGCAAACAATATTTGTTGAACTACATACTCTACTGAAAACTGCAGTAATCACATTGAAATGGGACTTTACAAAAATGCAGCAAATACCTTAATGTATGTATGTATGTATGTATGTATGTAGTAGATAAAACGTTATGATGATCCTGGAGGCGAAGGACCGGAGGAGGGAAGGCGAGAGAAGCGACGGCGAACACTCGGATCTACCAGAGGGTCGTTGATCCACAGGTCCTGAACAGAACGGGCTTGGAAGGAGGAGTGGTAGGTAGCACGAACTGAGTTGGGATCACGACTCCACATGAGAACGGCCTCCTCCTCTCCATACTCCCCCGCACAAGAAACCACGGCTGCCTTGCCAGAAGGAAGTTGTGCTGAGACAAGACGAGAGACTGCGCTGTCGGAGATCTTCACCTTCATCAGAAGATCAAGGGAAACCGACGACATACTGTAATGAGGACAACTAAGTTTAATCTCTCAAAATAGTTTCCACTTTGACAAGATGACTTAACACAAGCGAACATTGGTTGTTCCTTTGCTTGCCCATTCGTCTTCTCCTGTTCCTGCTTTCCCTTCAGCACTGCGACGACAACAGCCGAATCGCTCTCGAGGTCCCGTCTCCGAAGGCGAAGATGAGATCGACGACGGCTTGAGGAAGCGGTTCGGCCTGCAATCAATCAGTGCGGCTTTTAGGCGGAAAAGGAGTATTGAAGAGAAATAGATAAAATAACGAAATAGAATGAGCCGTGTCTGACAACAGTTGGGGCAGACTTCCTTGTCGGCGGCAGCGGCAGCTGGCAGACTCAGGGACTGCGAGTCAGTTCGGCATCCCTCCCCGCTGCAGATCGCAGAGTCCACCGCCACCATTCCTGCACTCAACTCATTCTCATTACATCTCATCCGCAAGACAACGAACGGTTGAATCTCGAGCTGAGATCGCTCTCTGAGTACAGTTCGAAGAGGTCGTCGTAATCCATGCTGGCGACGCTGGCAGAAGCAGTGGGGAAGGCCTCGAATGGCCTCTGCCTCCGGTGGCTGGCGCTGCCTGCCGCGGCCGCGCCTCCCGCTATCGCGTCTCAACACATCAATGATGCTACTTGGAAAGGGTTCGGACACTGATTAGGTAGACTATTCACTGACCAGAAGAGAAGACGGAGAGAGCAGAATCGACAGAAAGTCCTTTCGGGAGTCGGCGACGGCGTGAGATTCGAGAGGAGCAAGTGCTCTCCTTCCGAGTGCATTTCGGCTGATTCTCCGTCGCTTAATTAATGACAGTTGTCTCTTCTCCTGAAAGGAAGAATAAGAGGGAAAACCTCTTGGGGAATCCAAGCGAACGGGCGCTTCCATCGAAACTGCAAAGAACTTGGATTTTCCAAACAAAAGAAAAAGAGAGAATTGAAAAATGATTAGAGGTTGACAAGGACACGAATTTTCCATTTACCACTGTATTTGGAAGTCTCTCGGTCGATGTGGACGGTGAACTTTCTTCTGGCAGCAGCGTCGATGTCGTTGTCGTGAGCAGTCTCCTCCTTCGTCGGGATGTAATATTGAGGACCCCGTCCACTGCGAGCACCCGGAGAAGTCTCAGCCGACAGCCGCATTCCCGCAGGATACCTAAATCCATCCACACCAAGGCCATTATCTCAATGCTTCCGTCTCAATAGTCTCTCCCCATCTCCTCTCTCTCTCTCTCTCTCCCTTTTACTTCCTCTCTCCCAGCTGCTACCTGTGGAGAGTGTATTCGCTCTTGTCGCCTGTGGCAGCTGTAGCAGAGGTCACCTAAAGAGTATAATTGGAAGTTGATCCGATATGGATGAAGGCTGAAGAAGCAACCTGATAGATGATAACATATCCATCGCTGGTGCCGACCCAGAGAGCATTGTCTGAGAAGTGGAGAGAAGTGATGTGCATGGCCAGTCTGCCCCCTCCGCGGCCATCTTCCCCCTCCGAGAAATCATCATTCAGTGATGGCTTCCTGCAATAAAGACGGCGACTGACCGAGTCATGAGAAAGCAGGAGAAACCTATGGTTGTGATCGGAGGTGACATCGAAGAGAAGTGAGCAGGAAGAAGTGTCCCAGAGTTGGAGAAGAGCAGATTGAGTGGTGCACACGAAGACTCCGTACGGACTGCTACTCATCGAGACAATCTCAACTCGCAGAGTTACAGTCTTCCATTTCTCCTCTCTCTCCTGCCTTGTCGAAGAACGGGGTGCCCGTGCCCGCTCCCGAGCAAGCGACGTAGACTGTGCACACGTGCGAGAGACATCTGCAAGAGTAGAATGATGGAGAGAAGAAAGGGGAAGGGAGGGAAGGCTGCCAACTCCTTGCTTAGACAGACAAGCTTGCACGCCACTGCAAGCCAAAGCAGTTCTCCCTGGACAACCGCCTCTGAGATCGGAGCAGAGCCAATTGGAAGATGAAGAAGCTCCAAGGAGGAAGGCGCATTCGGACTCGTCGAGTTGTCAAACGGAAAAAAAATTGAGGTCTTATAACGATAATGGAAGCAGCGAACCTCGATAACATCAATGGATCCATTGGCCAGACAAGCAACGATTTTGTCATCAATGAACAGAAGACGAAGAGCCACGTCTGCCAGCTTCAACTCCCAAAGAATTGACCTTCAAAAATAATCAATTTTTTTTGCTATACTTTAGAGCTATTTAAAGGTTTCTCCAATATAAATGAAGTAAAAGGAAAGAAGTTCGTACGATTCCTCTCCGATGTGCAGAGCGACGATGTATCCGGAAAGGAAGGAGGCGAATGCGAGGTCGTCTCTCACCATCACAATGCTCACCGCACGGCAATCCCACTTAAAACTAAAAATAAACAAACACGTAATATTTTAGAAGAAAAAGACCTCGAGCGGCAGCTGAGTGAGAACTCTTCGGTCGGTGTCCACCAGACAAAGCCGACCCGTCTTCTTATTCCCTGCGATGAGTAAACCCCGCCCACCCGGGGAACCAGCCACTGAGAGATCTCCAATCTGCTGATGCTCCGCCTCCGAAGACGAGGCAGCAGTCGTTGTGGCCGTGGAGGACATCGAGGAATCCAGAGACAACCCACCGAAGTCTCCCTGAAAACAGTTATTTGTCTGTACATACTATGTACATACATACACATTCTAACAATAAAGTATTGATGCATACGTTTTGTGTAAGAAGCGATCGTAGAGAGGCACGCTGGTTGAGGCGATTTTGAAGGACTTGAAGATAGGAGAGTTGCTTCTGTCTTAATTGCACTCTTGAATACAACGGATTCAGATCTTGGAATGCCAGCTGAAATGAAGACCAATCACATATTAAGATGAATCTTAAAGAATAGTCAACCTTGAAAAGTCCATCAATATCGTAAGTGAGTCTGACTGCCGCCTTCACCACTTTCATCACCCCAATCGTGTCTGACTTCCTCATGATCTCATCCACATGAAGAGTCAACAGTGCGATCTGAAAAGGAGGGAAGGTACTTTTACTCTTATCTATCAAAATGCATACCGTGAATCTGAAGAGAACCTTCGGCCCTTCCAGCAGAAAGCAATCCCAGAACCGAAGAAGAGTCTAAGAATCAATGGATTACAAGTGGGTAAAGGAAATGTAGATGGATGTGAGAGTGAGCGGCGACCTTGAAGGGAACAGCATCGAAGAAGAGAGCGATGAACCAGTTGAGAGTGATGGTTGCCAAGTCGATTTCACTCTCTTCGAGATGCCTGGCCAGAACTGGCAACTTCTCCTCCAACAACTCCTTCAGCACTTCCTGGTCAGCTTGCGCCCCTGCAATGACCATCCATGTCTTGAGAGAGCAGAGAAAGAAGGATACCCGAGAGGGATTCGTCAAAGTAAGACTGGTGGAAGAAGCCTTCCGTGAGGGCGACCAGGAACCAAAAAGCATCTTCAGGCCCCACGACCAAGAGAGCGGTCGCCGCCAGGAAATTCATGCCCTTAAGACAGGAAAAAACACTTTAAATATTACTTCCCTCTAAACCTCTCTATTTATTTTCCTCAAAGCCTTCACTACCTGACAGTAGCCAGTAGTTCCGTTGTGAAGGCAAAAAGCTCGCAAAACTTGCTGGAGTTGTGAAACCTGAGGGAATTGTCGTTTAAGCATTTTCAACCGCTCTCTCTCTCTCTCACTCTCACTCTCTCTCTCTCTCACTCTCTCTCTCTCACTCTCACTCTCTCTCTCTCTCTCTCTCTCTCTCTCTCTCTCTCTGTAATAACCCCTTTCGAGTTCGCCACCATGAAATGGACGTTGCTTGGCATTGTTCTCAGGAGATCGAGGTTGATCTGCTTCTGGTGAGCCGAACAGAACTGTAATATTCAAATCGGTCCAACCGTCACATTTTAAATCATCTCAAATGAAATAGTAAACAAATAAATGAATATATATACATACATACATACATTATGTATATATATATATATATATATATATATATATATATATATACACACATTATATATATATATATATATCTCGTAGGTGAATCTTTTTTTCTTATATATATGTACATATATGTGTAGTATATAAACTGACATGTCGGTCAGCTTCGCCCCCCTTGAGCGAGCACAGGTTCCGGTAGTAGTACTTGCCATGCTGGATCTTGGCAGCAATGACTTGCTGATGAATGAGGATCTTCCACACTGAACTTCGCATTGACGCGGGAATCCCAGCCCGAGTCAGCTGTCGACTCTCCTTCTTAACAACATCTTCCACAATTGGGAGGAAGAGAAGCTCAAGATACCGTAAGAGGAATCGTCGTGGAATGCTGTTCAAGAAAGGAAGACCAGTGACGGCGATGAGCAATGGAGGAGTCCAAGCGTTCCTGAAGAGAATGGAGGAGAGAGTGGAGAGGACGGGGATAGTTGACCACCAACTTGGTAGTGTTCATGGAGTCTGCATGCCATGTAATGGACTGCCAGGCCCTCCTCCCCGAAGCCAACTCGGAACCCATACTCATCCACGTAAGCACCGCACAGGAGACTGAAGACATGCATCACCATTGAAAGATAGAAGTATGAGAGAGAAAGAGATAGAAAGCTAGAAAAGTAACCTATTCAGTGTCGGAAGACTCGGATCAGAACGGCGAGCTTCATCGATTAGAAGACAGACACGTCGCTTGTGCTGCAAGAACATCTCTCACGTTGCCTCTCACACAACCAGACTTCTCCTATCTTCATCAGCTCACCCACTCCTCTCTCTCTCTCTCTATGTTCCTGTCTCTCTCTCTGCTCCTCTCTCTATCTCTCTCTCTTTCTGTCTCTCTCTCTGCTGACTGACCAAGTCTCCGCCATAGAGTCTGACTTGGACGACATCCACAGCATGGTGATCGGCGATGGGTGCTCGAATGGCAGCCTGAAGAGAGTGGAAGTACTTCCCTGAATGGTTGGCTGCCCAACCTGGAGTGCGCACGCGTATTCCCTCCTCAGCTCGTCCGCCTCGTGTCGAGCATCGTGAAGTTGGCTAAAGGCAACGGCTACCACTTCTTATTTTAAAGTAAAGCAATATACATTCATTTCTAATTCCTCATCACCAAACCTAACATCAAACAAATAAATAATAAGAAGAAAGAGCCTGACGATCTGGCGGACTCAAGCGCGGCTTCGGCATCCCTGCACCGAAGATTCAGACGAAGGACTTCGCTGTTCAGGAATCGGCTGTTCGTGGAAGAGTCGGCGACTTCTTCACTCGCCTTCTTCTCTTTCTTCCTCAACACAACTGAGTGGCACCGGCGGGGACAAGACATTCTCCGTCCCCCTCTCCAGACAGTTTGAGCACAGGAGACATGTACCGCTTCTCTCTCTCTCTCTCTCTCTCTCTCTCTCTCTCTCTCTCTCTCTATTTCATCTTCCTGCTTCTTGTTCACACTTTCCTTTTCCTAAACATTTCAGTCCTTTCAGCATGGTTATCGATCGAGAGAATACCATCTAGTCCGACTGAAACTATGAATGGATGCAGGAAGCGAGAAGGATGGTTGAAGCTTCCGTTCCAGTCTTTCTCCCTCTCTCTACAACTATCTCTCTCCATCTCTCTACATGTCCACTCTACTTCTCTCTCCAACTTTTCTCTCTACATATCTGTCCTCTCTTTCTCTCTCTCTCTCTCTCTCTCTCTCTCTTCTATCTTCATCTCTCTCTCCATCTCTCTTTCTTTCTCCATTCATCTAACATCCTTCACTCTGACTAACTGGACTTGCATTAGCTGCGCCCTCAAAGCATCTCTCTCCCTCGCGAGAACTTCGATCTCCGCCTTCTGTCGGTTGTCAATGACCCTGAGTTCGTGAAGCTCGGCCTTGTCGTCCTCTCTGAACTTATCATCCGTAATTATTTTCCCCAAAGTATTTTCATTCCTTTAAACTTCTAGGCGTTAATAGCGGCGAGAGAGAGAGAGAGAGAGCGCAAGAGAGAGATGAGAGACAGTAAGAGAGTGAAAGAGAGAGGGAAAGAGAGAGATGAGAGAGAGAAAGAGAGCGAAAGACAGATAGAGAGAGAGAGAGAAAAGAGAAAGAGCGGTAATATGCACGCAGTGTTCAAATATGTAGTAGCATGAATGCAACCAGTGAAATCGCCTAAAAATCAATGGGAACGTCCCGTCAGGAATAGCTTCCGAGGCTCCATGAATAATTACGCATAGCGATAAAGTAAACGAATTGAACAAGTAGAGAGAAGAGACACTGTGCTAAGATGGCGGAGAGTCACAACAGCCTCCCCTGTCACGAATTACCTTTTTAGGGAAGCTTTGAAAACTCATGGAAGCATGGCATTGTGAATCGCGGATTGAAAGAGCAGACGAAACATGAACAACAGCCAAGCAGGGATTCAAAGGAAGAGAGCGAAGAGAACGACGAGAGATATCATCGTGTATGGGGCATGTAGAAATACGGAGAAAGTGGGGAAACAACGGATACGAGCGAGAGAAAGAGAGACAGAGAGAGCGAGAGAAAAAGAGAGAAGTTATAGAGATAGGGACAATGAGGACATGAGAGAGTGTGTTGAAGAGCACATTCATCGGCAAAAAACGCTACAACTAACTCATTTCGCCTTATTCATTTCCTAATCATCCCTCTCTGGAATTCGGTTGATATGTCTTTTAAACTCATCTGGCTACCGTAAAACAATGTATGTATAATGTTAAATTGTCGATATCTACTTAAGAATAAGAGAAGATGAAATTGACAAGTCGCTCTGGCTGGAGCATCGTTGGCTGTCATCTGCGAGGGAAGTGGAGAGAGAAGAGGAGTCCATGGCTCTGGCCGCCTCCTCTCCTTCTTCGTCTTCTTCTCTCGGCGAGGTTCCACTTAGAAAGAATTTACAATTCCCGGCTCACAACTATAAGCATTTCATTTTTAACATACATAAGTACATATTTACATTCCTTCGACCCAATTGGAACAGAGCATTCCGAGTTCGAACGAATCGCTGTTTGTACAATTCACTGAGCACCACAGAGAGCCATGCACAAACACTCCCGGAGAGAGAAGAGCGAACCTCTCGCTGCCCCCAGTCGAGGAGAGGAAAGGCTGCTGCAGTAGCCACGAGCTAACCCAGTCATCCAGCCAAGCCGGGGGCCGATGCAGAATCTGAATTCCGCTACTTTCTGCTCTGTTTTTAATTTTCTTGGAAATAATCTGTTTTCTGAACGAGTTCTATCAACAATTATACAAGCTCATTCATACACTTCTGGAAATGGGGAATATTAATCAATGATTGCCACCAGGACATGGTCTCAATGGTTCCTTTCTACAAAAAACAACCCAACAGGGAGATTGGGCGAGTCCCTTGCCCGATGGAATGAATTCGGTGCAGAGCACACATCATGAAGTATCACGCGACTCTGCTACATATTATTATTTATATAGGAGGAGACGGAGAGTAAATAAAAAAAAGCCAACCGCTTTTGGGGCGCAAAATGATGGAGATGGGAGGAGAAAGGGGAAGAGAGAGAGAGAGAGACAGCGAGAGAGAGAGAGAGAGAGAGAGAGAGATTGGTGAGTGAGGGAGAAAAGTGCAGAGAGAGAAGAGACATGAGCAGATGATCATCGTCTTCATGCAAAGCTAAATACAATATGAAGCTTCACTGTCATGTGGAACTATGGAAATCAACACAATGAGACAAATATAATATTAACTTTCTAAAAATAAAGTTGTTATGGAAACTAGGAAAAGCGAGCTTTGATGAATGAAAAGACCGACCTTTCGATTGACGGGGTCGTTCTCATCTCCGAAGGGGTACTCCTTGGCCACGAGAGTCTTCAGACGCTCTTCCAGAACCGAGAGAGTAACCGACGAGTCGTACGCGTCGTCCATTGCAGAGGCTGTAGAACGAGGACAAGGATGGAGCCAGAAAGTTAAGGGGGGGGGGGGGGGGAACAGAAAATATCCGCTGCCCATCCATCATACTCCCGAAATACATGCTAATATATGAACAGTCACTAGATGGCTACTTGGACTCATTTCAAATTTTTGGAAGGCGTGGGACTTTCAATTAGGCAGTCAAAGAACAAATTTTTACCGGCCATGGAGATAGAAATTCGTTGACTTGGTTAGGTTGAGAGTGAGAGGAAAGGGAATACGGGATGAAAAGGCGTTTGTCATGAGAGAGTGTTAGTCAAGCTGAATATGATGAAAGAGTGCGTTGGCGAGACAATGGAATGGGACAACCCAGGCAGCCTCCGGCTGAACGGCGAGTTGCAGATGATGCTGGGCGATTGTGAACGAAAGATGGGGAGAGACAGAGAAAGACAGACAGAGAGAGAGAGACAGAGAGAGTGAAGGAAGAGAGCAGGAGAGAAGAAGAGATTCAGAGTGAATTCTGAATAAGAGGAAGAGTAAAATGCTGACTCACCGGGCACAGTCAACTTTCGCTGTGGTTGGGTGCTGGAGAGGGCATCCGACGTGCTCTGCAAGTGATTGAACAATTAAACTCCCTTCGACAATAATAATACATTGTCTGCATCTATCATTTTAAGAAATTATGCCCGGTTTGGATTAGCTTGAGATGATCGTGTCAATTGAACGTCTTCTGAAGAGAAAGTACCGGCAGGGAATGGCTACGCTCCTTGTAGAATCCGCCTTGGCTGAAATCGGACAGAGAGTGATGGAGAGATCTCTTCGCAAGGGCACGCAGCCAACACTCGCAAGATGCCGCGTTCTCCGCCTCCAACTCCACCCTTTTCCCGTTGTCGTAGCTCAAGAAGTCATCGAAAATGAACAGGGAGAGAGAAAAGAGTGAACAAGGGAGAGAAAAGGAGAGAGAGAGAAGGTGATGTACAATGAGAGAGAAAGAGATGGTGTATGAAGGGAATCTTAACTGGACGATAAATGCGTTGTGATGTTCTGGCAATGAGATGGCAGCGGTCTCGAGTGGAATAACCCCCAGAGGTTGCCGGCCTCGCGAGTACGCTGCCTACAGTAATCCCAGCTACTCTTTCTCTCAAGCATCGTTGCTCTGTGTGTGCATGTTTTAGATATACATACATATGTATGTACTTACAAAACTCACAAATACCTATTTTATTGAATTGAAGCGCTCCGATTAAAATGGTGTGAAACTTTCAGAAATAATCACAAATACTTGGGCCGACCTCATCGGAAAAGAACTGAAGTTGTGCAGCGAGTTCATCCATGACAAAGTAATGCCGCCGGCGAGGGCGAAGGACAGTCCAGGCTGAGAAGCAAGCAATCTCATCACACTCTGTTTCTCTTTCTTACTGGAACGGCCTATGATCCTTTACCATCATACATATTTATATACCTTCCCACATCACATTAGATAAATTAAATTTCTAGTTAGAACAATGAAGAGAGAGAGAGAGAGAGAGAGAGAGAGAGAGAGAGAATTAGGAAAGGAACATACCTTGCACAGCAAACCCAGTTCAATCTTTGTTCCCTTTCTCTATCATTGCGGGTTTATCGGATTGTCTACATAAGCAGTGAAGCAACACGGATATTTGCAGCGTTTGCAAGAGATTTTACTGCACCGACGAAATCTCGATTTCCAGCTATTGATATTTGCAGTATTTGATGGAATATACTATAAAATGAAAGAAAACTAACGTATAATAAAGGAGTATTCTGATAGGAAATTTATGGGCTCGAAACAAAAGTTTGCATAATTGTGAAATAAAGTGATCTCTCTCACTGCTTTCACTCTCCCCATTTAGCAGATGACTGACCACCTCCGATATGTTTCATGTGAAGATGGCCAGCAAGCGAGACAGCAGACGGCGAGAGTCTTCTCTGCTTCTCTTCCATTTTTCTTCTAACAGCAAAGGGACATGCCCTTTCTTTCTTAAATACGAATTAACAGATCAGTTCGGTTAATAGAATGAATCTGTGATAATTACTCAAATTACAAAATCCTTAGAGAGAGAGAGATGGAGAGAGAGAGAGAGAGAGAGAGCGTAATAAAAGGTAAGAGATCGAAATAAAGAAAAAGAAGACGAAATAGAGAGAGAGGGGGGAATATATAGAAAGAGAAAGAGAAAGAGAGAGAGAGAGAGAGAGAGAGAGAGAGAGTTGACAATGCGACCACACAGATCTAATACATAGCGCGATCAAGCAGACTAGGGCCATATGAGGCTTTACAGCAGGGATAATGAAGAGGGCATCCCGCTGCGAAATATGAAGAGAGAAAAAAACAGAAAGAAGGAAAAGCCTAACAGGCCACGAGACGGGCTCTCAATCAATCCATGCATGAAGCGAGTTGCAACGGGGATGGCAGGCAAACAGAAACCGCCAAAAAGCGGACCGCCAGGCTTTCTCTCTCTTCCTCTCTCTCTCTCTCTCTCTCTCTCTCTCTCTCTCTCTCTCTCTATAATATCTCTTACTTTGTCTCGTGTCTCACCCAACTCTCATGCTGCTTCCTCCTTACCGTCCTCTATCTCCTTCTTTTTGTTCCCTTCATAGAATGAGCCTGAGTATGGCCAGACAAGCTAATCCTCTCGTTGGCACGCGTTCTTTTCACATTTCATAAAAGTGCTCCTCCTGCTCTGCCAATATTCCCATCGCCCCATTGAATAGCGCGAACCAAAAAAAGGTGAAGAAAGGCATCATTTCATTTCTTTTTACTTCATTTCTTCGCTCACTCTCTCTCTCTCTATATCTGTCTCTCTCCCCTCTCTTTCTCTCTCTCTCTGTTTCTATCTCTCCTGTCTATCTCTCTCTCTCGTTATCTCCCTCCTCCGGTTCTAATAACTGCGCCGCCAAAAATAAGCCTAATTCTTGTCGCCAAAAAGAACCAAGCAAGTGAAACATTGCAGAACTTCGCAGAATTTAATAACAAATTGTGAGTAAATGAAAAACACGGAGAGAGGACGTGAGAGAAAGAGAGAGCGAGAGAGAGACTGAGAGAGAGAGAAATAGAGAGAGAGAGAGAGAGAGAGAGAGCGGGCGAGCGAAAGAGAGATGAATGATGAAAGGCGTCTGGCAAAGGAGCAGAAGAAAGGGAGGAGTCTGCACTGATGGAAAAGGTCGCCGGCCCACAACCAAAGCGGTTTCGAAATCAGAGATGCCCTTAGGCAGACCAGGAGAGAGAAGTTCAGCAAGTGCAAACGAAGAGGATTCAGGAGGAAAGTAGACAGATACCGTTGGAACATTGCGACAGAGTGAGTGGAAGGATGCCGACGGAGAGGAGAGAGCAAGGGAAAAGGGACAGAAAGAACAAGAGAGAAAGATAGAGGGAGAGAGAGAGAGGGGAGAGAGGAATAGAGAGAGAGAGCGAGCGAGAAAGAGAGACAGAGCGAGAGAGAGAGAGAGAGAGAGAGAGAGAGAGAGAGAGAATGTGAGAAGCAGGAGATTTAATAATTGAGGAATAATGAAATGATGCCCATACCATGAAATAAAAAAAAAAAAAAAATAAAGCATAAACTGTGCATGTGGGTACGAAGCCCTCCAGAAATTGAATGAGAGACCGAAATAAAGTCCACGATGATCAAGCAACAGTGCCACGCAGAGGAATTGGAATACATTAGCCACTGCCATCTGACTCTCTCTCTCTCTACCGTTCTCACCCTTTTCTTCCATTCTTCCTTTCTCTACGACTCTCGTTCTTCTCTTCCTTTCTCTGTTTCTCTAACACTCCCACCCTCCTTTTCCTGTCGCTTCCGCTCTCTCTCGCTATCCACTCCGTAATCCTCCGCTTTTATTTTCATTTCCCTAATCACTCAAGCACTTGTCCTTTCCCTCCAGTTATTTTCACACCTATGTAGTGTGTACTTTTATTTTCTTCTAAATTGCTTCTCGGTGGTTTCGTACATGGAGAAAAAAGAGAAGGAAAGAGAGGGAGGGAGGAAAGAGTAAGCGAGAAAGGGAAAGGGTGAAAGAAAATAAAGAAAAAGTCTGACGAATCAGAACAAGAACATCACTCCAATCATAATCGACGAATGTTAATATACATTTCTGGAGGGAAGAGAGCAAGGAATGAACGTGAACGGAAAGTGGATTCGGCTGCAGAGGGTGGGAAGCACGTTTGGAATTGAGATGGAGAAGAAATGGAGAAAGGGAAGAGAAAAGGAGAAATATGGACGAGAGAAGGAAGACATATGCAACCATTATGATATGTCAACGAAATTCTGAGTTCCAAAAATGTGATAAACATCTAGCCAAGAGATTTCGTAACCAGTGCTCTTTATCTGCAATAAACACTTAAATGAACAGATGTGAGGAATGCAAAAAATATCATGGAACGTATCACACAATATTTACATAAATAATCAACTGAGACGGTTACTCGATAACCGAATGATAGTAACCGTTTGATAACCCTCTAGATTTAACAACAAAACACTTCAATTCGAAATCTTCTTGACCTTTGGTTGAAAAGCTGATGATCTACTGATCCAGTGGCATGGGAGTGAGTCGAATGTATTCCTTGCCAGATGGTAGAGCTCTCTTCTGGATGGAATCACCAAAGAGAGAAGAAGCCTCTGCAGCGGAGAGAGACGGAAGAACCATGCAAGGCTGGCCAGGCTGCCAATCCACCGGAGTCGCCACCTGCATATTCAATCAATATCTCATACTCATTTCTACATTTACATCAACTACTACATCATAACGTCACCAAAGAAACGAAAGAGAGAGAGAGAGAGACTAATTGAATCTAACTCAGACTGGCCTTGTGCTTGGCAGTCAACTGAAGAGAGTCAACCACACGAAGAATCTCATCAAAGTTACGGCCGGTCGTGGCCGGGTAAAGAATCTGCAGCTTCAGTCTCAGGTCGGGGCCAATGATGAAGACAGCACGGGCAGACAGTGGAAGACCATCCTGACAGTAGTTCATCTCTCTCTCTCTCTCTCCCATCTCTCTCTATCACATACCTTCCCAATCTCGTCAGGGTCGAGCATGCCCAGAGAAGTCGACAGCGACCGGTCCTCGTCAGCAATGATAGCTTGAAAGTCTTACAGTAGATGTGTGAATGGAGTAAATAGATGATGGCTGACGGAAAGGGAAAGCTTCCTCGCCTCCGCCGGCATAGCTGCGAATGTCGTTGATCCAAGCACGATGAGAGGCGGGCGAGTCAATGGAGAGCGCGATCATCTGGACGCGGCGGCGGTGGAATTCCGGTGCCAGCTGGACCGCCCGCGCCAACTCAGTGGTGCAGACCGGAGTGAAGTCAGCCGGGTGAGAGAAGAGAATGGCCCAGCTGAATCGGATTACCGTAACCATCCCAATCAGGGGAAAGAACTGACTTCCCCTCCCCAATCCACTCGTGGAATGACTCAATCTTCCCTCTTTCCGTCTCCGCCGAGAAGTTCGGGATGACGTCACCGAGAATCATCTATCAAAACGGGTATTTCCTTCTTCCACAAGAAACTCTCATCGAGGAATGTTATATACTTGTTACATGGAACGTAGCACCCGCTTTTCCTCATCGATCACCATTAGCTTTAACATTTTTATCTCATTTGAACCCAATTATAGATATATTTTTCTATTACCACTAGAAATTCTGAATAATAAATTATGGACAATTCTATAATCATGAATGATATCTCGAGGAAACTCAGCTCATAAATGGGACAAGCAAGGCAATGAATCACATCTGGAATAGAAACCGGACCAAGAGGAGTTTCCTCTCGTTGACAGCCACAACTACGCAAAGGAAGGCAGATATTATCCGGGAGCGAGGCACGTTTGAGGAGGAGCAACAAGCAAGTAAAACGTCCAGAAATATATAAAAGTCGACGATGATTCTTACGAATCAATCCAGGTCATCGTCGTGCTGTTCCATGAGAGGCTGGTCATCCTTGAGGAGCTGCCCCAACTCTTTCTGGAAGACGGCCACTTCCGCCTTTATATTCTCCGGCTCTTCCGTGTCCAAATCAGCAACGGCTTCCGTCTTGTCGTTTTCCTCATTTCCACTACTCATCAAGCCTGCAAGACAGCGACCATTTCTCAAAGGAATAGAACTCCCTCTTTTTGGATGATTCAAAAAGGAAAGACGCTGACCCTTGAGAAGAGAGGATAAGATTCCTCCTCCGCTCTGTTTTGGGGGAGCGCCGAAATAAATCTGTCCGATGCGGTCCAAGTACTCCTTCAGGCTGCTGTCAATCTCCAGGTCGGAGTGGTAACGGGCAACCAAGGAGGAGAAGAAGGTCACCTGCACAAGCAACTCTTCACTAAACACAACTTCAGTACTAATCATTCGATAGCAAATTATTTATAAAGACTAATGAGAGCAAAACATCGATCGCTGCTATGCATTTGAAGGGGAAAAAAAGGAAAATTAACATAGATTGGATGAACTCTAAGAACAAGTAAACGAGACGGACTGACATTGCGTGTGTGGATAATGTGAATAAGAAGGAAGGAGAATCGGAGGAAGGGAGCAGAGAAGGGGGCGGAGTCTCGGCTGCTCTCGGGATGGAGGCGAGTGAACTCGGAGAAGACTCGGTGGGCGAAGGCAGAACGACGCAGGCAGAGCAGCTGGCAAGTCAACATTCTTCTTCTTTTTCAACACTTTCTTCACTTCAATCAAGACCACTTTATCTACCGCATCTTCACACGAAGTGGAAGAAACTGAAGAAACCTGAAGAACGTGGATGGTGATCCAGTGAGCAGCACTGATCCCCTCATTGCCCAGCTGGCAGCGGATCAAGCAGCTCGCTAACTCCTTCAACATTTAACTCCTCTCGTCTCTATTCCTTTTGATGCTGATCACAGAAATCATAGCATGTTTACAGAGAAAAAAATACTGACGGTAGCGTCGTTGGAGAGAAGAAAATGGCTGCATGCAGCCTCCAGATTCTGAGCAGAGAGGAACCCCCTGGCGAGACGAGCATGTAACTCCGAACTGCCGTGAGCCTTCTCGTAGGGACGAGTCGCAACCAGCTGAGACCTTCAAACATCTCTACTTCCAACTCACTAATCTCTCGTCATGACTGACAAAAGATGTCCAAAAGGCTAACCATTTTACAACGAGAGACACAAATTTAGCACGTCTGTCAGATGCGGTCTGAGGACTGGGCGCATCGGCCAGGTGAGGCGGAAGCTTCAGGAAAATCTGTAAAACAAGAAGCTTGCATCTCTTAATCAATGAATAAGCAAACCTTCTCAACGGAAGAGATGGAAAGGGTAGAGAGAGGAGTCGCAGCTTTGCTTAGCGTTTCCGCATAAATCTCACATAAATCATAAGCACTGCCGAATTCGCCAACTGAAAGTCAGCCCTCACTATACATTAAACAGTAGACAAGAAACAGTTAAACATTAAATAATCCAATGCCACAGAATGACATTCAAAACATATATTGCCAGAATATTCGTAAGGTACCATCTGCGAGTCTGTGAATGCCGGTTTCCAAGAGCGCGAGGACCTCGTTGAACTTTCCAGTCGACGAGAGACGATAGAACATTGTGCGATAAATTTGATGGGCTTCGTAGAATTCCTTGTTGGTAAGGCATGCCTCAAGTTTCTTCTCCAGCCTCGCGACCTAAAAGAAGACTGACTCACTTATCTTTGCAGAAAATAAAATCATTAATTCTAAAAATTAAGCAGAAAATAGTAGAATGCAAACACTACAAAGAAAAAAGAAACCTGCGCCATGATGACGCTGCCCTTCACGATCTCCAAAACAACTGCGAAATACACAAACCAGGTGTAGACAATTCATAAATTCCACGAAGCTACCACACAACGATTGACCACAGATTACACTAGAAACGTCTTAGGAATACGCACAAATATGCCGATATTCCCAAAATGGCAAGTAGTTGTTTCACACGTTTTCCTTGAAGGTTTTCAGTAACAAGAATTTT
The DNA here is from genome assembly GCA_945643635.1 of Allodiplogaster sudhausi. NCBI lineage: Eukaryota > Metazoa > Nematoda > Chromadorea > Rhabditida > Diplogasteridae > Allodiplogaster > Allodiplogaster sudhausi. The sequence goes on from CALZFC010000055.1 coordinate 576,529, forward strand.
TCCGTCACAACTGTATCTCTCAGGTCGATGAACTGAAGTGGAATCGATAATTTTAAATTTGGCAATAGCGAGTTTATCAACAGTCGATCTAAAAATTACATAGCTATATACGTACAAATAAATGCAGGCACGTATCGGGTATGATAGTAACTAATTATTTCATAGTAACAAGTTCTGTGAGTACTGCAAAAGTGAGCAAGGTAATGTACAAGTGAGAAAGATACACTGGATATTAGCAAATACACGCGGGATCGTGAGTTCATCAGAAATGCCATGGAATGTACAGAGCGGGGAGAAGGACTACTATTGGGCAAGCGATCCGATGTAGGTGGCGAGTTTGTTGTGGAGGTCGGGGAAAGGCAGGAAGGAAGAAGCCACCGAGATACCTGCAATTCATTTCCATTTCGGGATGTCCAGCATGATTAGTCACGGCAACTTATTCACTAGCATTTGATCCGTGCTGGGAGAAGAAATTGCTAGCCTGAGGCAACATTGCGTGCATCTGAGATGGAAGGGAAGAATTGGTGGTCAGAGAGGACATCGTAGAGCCCGCTCTTGGCATACGCCACTCGCACTGAACTACGCACATTCGCGAAGAGAAGAAGAATCTTTCGATTGCACAACTCCAAGTGCAGCTGCAAGGATTCATCAATGACTAAATGTTATGGAAATTGCTTTATTCTTCAAACTGACTTCTCGGACGGTCTCGATGCCCATGGAATCAGTGAATGTCCAAGTGGAACAGTCCAAGACTATACATGCCCAGCTATCGTCGATTCGATTGAAGACCTTCTCTTGTCCTTTCTCCCCCTCCTCCATAATCTTTTCCAGACATGGCACTGCAAGGGAAAGAAGGAATTCTCTCTTCCTGCTATGTACAAAAGTGCTTGAAGATCAAATCAAAGTAGAAGAATGTGTTTCCTTCCACTCAGATTAAAACAGAAGAGAGCAACCGTGTGATACTGATCAGGTTTTATTTTTGATCTTCAAAAATGTGAAGAGTGAGATTCGGCAAGAAGAGCTTATCTCCTCCTTGCCAATTATAGCACAGTTTTTCCAAAAGAAGTGCATTCCTTATCAGAAATAATCCCATAGCGCTCAAATTGGCAGCTTAATCTACCACTTTATCTAAGAAACGGTGCTCTTTCGTTTGCCATGCCGACTCTCTAAGATTCTTCTGCGTAGAAAGAGCAGAAAGAGATCATTAAGTTTCCGTGTAATAATACGGTACAAGTATGTATGTATGTAGTTCAGCATATGTGGATTTCTCATCGTTAAGGAACGAACGGAAACATCAAAATGAGAGAGAGAGTGTAAGTGAGAGAGTGAGCAAAAGGGAGAGAAAGAAAGAGGCAAGAATGCAGACTTGTCTGGCAGATGCGCTCTGCCTCTTCGAGTATCTTCCTTCGCATTCTCTCGCAGTTCGTGAAGCAAGGAGCAGCATCGAATCGGATGATATTGCATTGAGGAGGAGGAGAAGAAGGGAAGTGGCGGCTGTCTCGGAAATCACTCGGAGCCACCTGAAAAAGGCCTTTGAACTAGTCTACAAATACCCTTATATATACATATATCTATGCTACTTGTAAGATAACACCGACATCACTATTTTTTTAAACAATATTTTCGCAGACCTCGACTAGGTGGCGAGTGCTAGCGAATTGGACTCGGCAGACGACGGTGAGGACTGAGAAGAGAATTCCGACTGCCAGGCCTGGGATGATGTCATAGCAGATGGTCGCCACTGCAGTGATCAGCCAGGCCGTCTATATAAGTGTCAATAAGATATTACTCGTGATCAAAGATTGAGAAAGAGAGATAAGAGAGTGTTAGAGAAAGAGAGTGAAACTGACAAAGTCAATTTTCGAAAAACGCCAGAGATAGGGAAGTTCGGTGACGCGCATGAAAAGAGAACGAAGAGCGACGACGACAATTGAAGCGAGAATGCAGAGAGGAAGAGTCTGGAGGAAGGGGCCGATCCACATGATCACCACCAGCACAATCACCGATGATACCGCTCCAGACACCTCCAGGAAAAGGCATTGAAGAGGAGAGGGAGAGGAGAGAATGAGAATGAAGGAAACCTGAGATCGAGCACCCGCGGCTTCGTTGACCAGAGACCGAGACAGCGAAGTGGTGCATGGAAAGACAGTGAAGAAGGAAGACAGCGTCCCACTCATGCCGAGAGCAAGCAACTCCTGCAAGAGGGTATTGAACTTCTTCCTAGGAGACACAGAAGCTGACCTGGTTGGAGTCGATGGAGTATTTATGCTTCTTTGCGAACAACTTTCCCATGGAGACAGTGACAGCGAAGGAGACAATGGCAATGGAGAGAGCAGAGTGCCAGAGATGAGGAATCAGCCGAACATCCGGAACTCGCGGCGGAGGAATTCTACAATACTTGCACGATTCAGTGCATACATCGATCGCAGTACTTGTATAGTTCCCTCTGTTTGGGTTCAGTCACATATTTTCTTCTAATCTAACCCCGTAGCAACTTCGTCGATAATCTTAACAGAATGGTTATCCGCGAGCTCAAATTGCCAAGAGAGGAACGCTCCAACGATCATCTGAAGGAGAGAGGAGAGTCAGCGTTAGATGGAAGAAGGCAAAAGAGAATGATCTCATCAGACGGACAAGAATGAGTTCAGTGGGGAGAAGCTTCAGTCGGCGAGTCTTCCCAGCTAACAACTTGGACACGAAGAGGAAGACGATGCTAGCTGCAGACACTCCCACTGTCACGAGATTGGCACGACGCACTGCCTCGCAGATGTCTAACGTATTCTAGAGAGAGAGAGAGAGAGAGAGAGAGAGAGAGAGAGAGAGAGAGAGAGAGGGAGAGAGAGGGGAGAGAGAGAGAGGGAGAGAGGGGAGAGAGAGAGGGAGAGAGAGAGAGCGCAAATGCCAGGGAGAAAGGGAGTGAGAGAGAGAGAGGGAGAGAGAGAGCGCAAATGCAAGGGAGAGAGGGAGTGAGAGAGAGAGAGTGCAAATGTAAGGGAGAGAATGACGAACATAGAAGAGAACGAAGAGATTCGACGGATTCTTCCGGACGTGGACGCCTAAAAGTGTCGGAACTTGAGCAATAAGGGCATGGCAGGCAGCGCCAAGGTTGAAGCCGGAAACCACGGGATCAGAGAGGTACGCAGTCACGAAGTCAAGCCGAAGGGCCGCCATCGCCAGCTGGATAGAAAACATCTTTGTTGCTAACTGGAGAAGATACTCTTCATAGATGATATAGATGTTATAATAATCAATATTTCAAAAAGTAAAAATAAATGAAATAGAAATTAGAAGGACCTGTAAAAGGCCGACGGTGAGAGCGAGAGCGACAGCGACATCGATGGGCTCGAAAATGCCAGGCACTCCCTCGATGGTCGTGGCTGAGGTGCCATTGGTGAAGTCAGGGAGGATCTCTCGCCGAGCCATGCCAGTGAGGAGAGAAGTGATGGAGAAGACACCGAGAGAAGAATGAAATGAAGACCCGAAGAGGAAGTACAGCAGAGGAGGATAGAACGAGGCATACAGACCGTACACTGGAGGCAGAGACGCCAACACCGAATATGCCATTCCTTAACAGGCTCTTTTTCAGATTCGTGGAGGAAAAAAATCTCCATATTGTGTATGAAGAGATATTCATAATACATCGTTTAAATTCCAGGTTCATCGCTAGTCAGATTGTAAATTAGCGAGTAAGGGGGAGGGGGTGGGGGGTGGAAGAGAATGATGGGAGTACATGAGATCCTTGACATGTGTTTTTACATTAGAGATCCTGCTCATCGTTAATGGAGTTTGGTGGTTAGATGTTATTTGAACGGAACAGTGTTAGACGTATTTTCCGGTTTTACTTGCCAAATGGCCAATTTCATTGCAGTTCTTGTGTATTCTTCTGTCTCTCCATATCCAAACCAAGAGTACGAAGTGCAGTTACATTCTAAGTTGGCTGAATCCACATTTATGAAACAAAATTACTCGTAATTTTCCTTTGCGTATTGCAAAAGGACCGGGCGTATGAGTCGACCACTCTGCTCTCTCTCTCTCTCTCTCTCTCTCTCTCTCTCTCTCTCTCTCTCTTGTCTTTCTCTTTCTCTTGCTCTCTCCCCTCTCCTCTCTCGCCTCTCTTGCTCTCTCTGCCCTATCCTCTCTCGCACTCGCTTGCTCTCTCGCACTCGCACTCTCTCCCCCCTCTCCTCTCTCACTGTCATATAACTCAATGATTCATCCCACAAACCCTGAGGAATATTATAGATGCCAAGAGTGGCGCCAGCAGCGAGATCTCCGAAGAGTGACTGTCTCCATCTGTAGGCGGGCAGCCATCGCGTGGCCGGCACTCGCCGGCGGAGCAGCCGATAAAGGCCTGAATACCAGATTATGTACATTATTCTACTCCTTATTCTATTTTGATCAATTTTCCAAAAGCTCTTATGCGATCCTATAGAAACATAGTAAAAGTTTCTGCTCAAATAGAAGGATTGATTCTGGCCATAAACATGGGATGATCTCTCATCAAAATGTTACTCTTCCTCTTCGTGTTTGTCTGCTCGGTCGCTCTGCCGTTAAAGGTCTGGGAGAATACAAAAGCCATCAGCTATTTCTACTGTGGCCAAGCACTCGCCACGCTTTATCAGCCTGACAGGAACAGTTGACTTATGGAAGTTACGACTCTGCTCTCGTGAGCATGGCCATGTGGAAAGAGAGAGAGAGAGAGAAAGAGAGAGAGAGAGAGAGAGAGAGAGAGAGAAAGAGAGAGAGAGAGAGAGAATAAGAGAGAGAGAGAGAAAGAGAGAAGTAGAGATTGTATGTGAGGGAGAGAGGGAAGAGAAAAGAATGTCGTGGAGCACGGAGAAGTATGCCACACAGAACAGAAGCAAAAAAAAAAAGAAATATGAAGAGAAGGTGAAATAAAGGGTTCCATAAGTGCCAAACGACCTTAGAAATTTTACTGCTTTTTTCCATATACGCCTGCAAGGCTTTATAAATAGGCTTTATAGAAGAGTTTTATAGAATATACATAGAACCATGTGACTTTTTTGTAAAACGTATGCATGCCAAATAAGTGAGTTATGCTTTAGAAATCCCCTGGCTTACAATTAGATTACAAATAAAAAGGATTGCAAATAAATACATTCATATTTTTTTTGAGTTTTCTACATTTTGCTAGTTTTCGATTAGCACTAAACCAAGACAATCAGATTAGAGTTGACCGGAACAAAGAACAAGAAACAGAGAGCGAAGAATCTATCTAGTTGTAATATATTAACAAAATCTGATCAGCGGTTGTCATTCTCCGTTGCATGTGAATCACCTCACAAGTTATACACGGTTCCAGTTACAATAGTCTTTGCTCGCCCATTTCCCCCTAGTTTGTCGTGAATCTGATGAAGGAAAGATGACAAGAAAGAGAAGGAAGGAACTTGGGCGAGGAGAGATCGGAAACGCGAAGTGCATTCCATTATCAAGATATTCAGTCACGGCCCGCGCTGGAAATTATCACAAGAATTACACAAAAACGGTGAGAGCGGAATTATGCAGTCCAAGACTCTTTTCTTCTAGAGAGCCAGGGTTCGAAATAGCAAAACGTCAACAACTCGGCCTTTAATGTTTTTTTTTAGAAAGTGCACATCTTAGAGTAAACATCTCTCCGTACACAAAACTGAAGAGAACACTTACAGTCAGGCGCTCATGGCTCTTGCGATCTCTTCCATTAAAACCTTTTAAAGAATTAGAACGGCTGTGGTACAGACAAGTAAACTTTTAAAGAATTAGAACGGCTGTAGTACAGACAAGTAAACTTTTAAAGAATTAGAACGGCTGTGGTACAGACAAAAAATATTAGTTTTGTATGCCCATCACTAGTTGCATGAACAGAGATGCACATAAGTAAACAAAAAAGCTTAAAGCTAATACTTCCTTGAGGCATGTGCATACGTCTCGGCTTCAACAAATAAACCTGAGTCGATGCCCTTCTGGTGGAATTATGATAGAACTAGCCAATTGTCTTCACTGCTGATATGAAGTACAATTACTGGAAGAGAGAGAGAGAGAGATAGAGAGAAGAGAGAGAGAGAGAGATAGAGAGATAGAGAGAGTGAGTGAGAGAGTGACCTTCAGCAGAGCAGAAAGAATGTCGCAGTCCATCAACGGAACGGGCGATTCTCGCCTTCAGCCCAGGCGTTTCCTCGCGTGAAAAGCCGTATAAATGATCGTATTCCTTCTGAACGGTATGAAATTGTATGCATCAGGAGATACTGGAGTTCATATGGAAATGCCGGCTATCCTTACAAAAGGTAGGCCATTTAATAATGATGAGAACATTATCCAATTAATATGCTCAGATATGTTCATATCGCAAGCACTTACACACATTACGTTGATTCTCCCGCTCTCTCTCTCTCTCTTTCTCTCGCTCGCTCTCTCTCTCGCTCGCTCTCTCTCTCTCTCTCGCTCTCGCACCCGCTCTCTCTCTCTCTCGCTCTCCCTTTCGCTCTCCTTTCGCTCTCGCTCTCTTTCTATCTTGTTCTCTATCAATCTATCTAACAATGGCTAGAATAAGCAAATAATTCATTTCAATAGGTTAAAAATATGCTCTCCCTTGCAAAGAGAACCGGCGAAAACAATATGGTATGGCTATTATTATCAAGCATTTTAGACAGCACTGATTACTTTGATACTCTATTGCTTTGAGCAGACCTACTCGACTTTCTTGTTTACGCCATTTTAATTACTTTAGAGTCACGTTTTGAAGATCGCGATATTACAAGACATCCTGCGAAATGTGCAGCAACTATGTATGTAGTTTGAAAAAAAAAACAGTAAAAAAAATGTGGTTCAAAGAGTGAAAAGATGAGATGTCGTGCCTGATTCATATCACGGAATGAAGAGAGATAAGGCAGGAAGAGAAAGTGAAGTCCACCGGGTCTCTCGTGGCAGAGATAAAGCCAGTGGTTGGAGTGGAGAGACTGAGCCTCTCTTGATGTTGTTCTTGTATCTAGAAGAGGGCAGGGGAGAGGAGGCGGGCAGAAAATGCCAACATGATAAGTGAAGGGAGCAGAAGAGATCGCCGTGAATACAGGGTGGAAAGCACACGCGAGGGACTACAAAGAAATTCTAAATTTTAAAATAATTATATGAGAATGAAACATATTTATGAAACCGACGTATTTTTGAACTACATTATCATATCACATATTGAGATTAAGATTGCTAGTAAATTCATAAGAAATGGTCAAAGAGCAGTAAAAAAAACTTGATAGCCCGCGAGGGACCCGCCGATAATGAATGAATCAACGTTATCACACAGACGTGCACATCATAAAGGCGTGACCAAACCCTGAATTCGTAACCTAGTGGTGGAACACGGATTGCCGAAGAGAGAAGGGGCAACCCTTTGAATAGGGGCCTTCACATCAACTTATATCAAGCGTGGACATGATGTCAGAATGCCATTCCGAGTGACAGGCAGTTTCCATTGTTTACCACGGAACAAATAGAGGACGAGTTACATGTTACACCAGTGCCGCTTGAAACAAAGTAGCCCCGTGATGTGGATTCCATAAATGGAAAGAGTAAGCCGCAGATCAGTTGGATTCTGGCAGAGGAGGCAAGCCGGTTTCGGAGGGATATAACGTTGAGTGTTTACATCAGCAGCATAGTCCTCGGCGAGGGCAAAGGGTTGATCAGAGAATCCAAGTGAGAGGAATGCAGATAAAGCAAAAGATGGAACTGGAGAGACCGAGAGAGAGAGAGAGAGAGAGAGAGAGAGAGAGAGAGATAAAGAGAACCGGGGGGATATATCCTTGCACTGTTCGGTTAGCGATATTCTCGATTTACTGTTTACCGAGGCAGTGTTCATATTCATAGAGAAGAAAGCAGTGTAGGCGAGCTTGGCGAGTGCGAGGCCAGTCCATAATGGTGGCTGTAGACAAAGAGAATCGTTCAATTCAGGTCTCTTATCAATGCCCTCACAAATCACGAAGGAATAACGAGACCAGATGCAAGCTTCCATCTCATTTCCCAATCCACATACAATCAGAAATTATGATAGAAACCACTTGTAATCTGACCACTTCACTAATTCTAAGTGATCGTTAGCCCCTGTTTTGGACTGCCGTGTGGAAACAAGCAATCGCATGACACACAAATTCATTCTTACGCAAAAGGCCGCGACAATGGAAAGTGAAGCAGCGCAATAATCAAAGACAAATTAGATATTTCAGTCAAGGACTTTTTGAGCTTTTTCTATAGCGTTTAAATATATATAAGTACATCTGCATAAACCTATAAAAACAGGAAAAGAAAATCTCTCGAGGCAAACAGGATTAGATTGTAAACAGTTGTAAACTATAACAAAATTGAAAACTTGCATAGCAGTGGAATTATAAATTATTGTACATGCCAAGTTTGGAAAAAATAATAACAGAAATTAAGCATAATATCATCATCTTCAATCATTCCTAGTGAAGGCCGATTCTGATTGGACTGCATTGAAAACAAGAGCAAAGAGGGCAGAGGAAGCGATCTCGGGAGGACCATTGGGCCGGCCAGTTGGCCTATCACAATGAAATGCAAAGCAGTAGGGCAAAAACATCAAGTGGACCATGCTGAACCTGCTTGTTGTCTATTAAGTGAGGCAGGAAGAGAGCGAGAGGGGGCAGGGAAGGGGGGAGATAAAGAGCTCTTGATGAAGAAGAAGAAGAAGCGGGCAGGAGCAAGGAGTGTCTTCAGAGAAGAGTGCATTTGTGTTTCCGATGCGGCCTGGGATTCATGACTGCGCGGACTGCGTCGTTAAAGACCTGAATAAAAGGAAAAAGAACATATCTGGGGTATAAAAGGAACTCTGGCATTAAAGGAGCATGAAATTCACCGTAATCTATTAGAATTTTCCTGATTATTGTATTCGTGTCTCTCTAAATCATACGCTGTCTCGCCCTTATTTCAGGCAAAAGGTCCGAATTCAAGAGTGACTTTTTGAGACTCCTTTAAGCGTTGTGTTTGAGTTCAGCAAGAGGAAGAGAATGAGCAACGAGACCTGTGCGTTCACATCTTCTTTAGTGAAACATTCTGTACATAGAAACACTGCGGGGTTCAAAACTAATTTTTTAAATTAAAACTTAAATGAATATATTCTGACAGATGATCAGTTCTGCTTTTGATCGCGGAATTCATGATTTCTTCGATCAAAGAGAAAGCACTTCAGAAAGAATATAAATCAGAATATGGCTTCACCAACCACAATTGTTTAACGGGAATAATTTTTCTGTACCTAATTATAAGACAATTTAGTCTCCTTGAATAACACGAACAGAAGCCTTTGACACCAATTATATCTGGGTAAATTGTACGAGTTGAGAGAAGCCTGTACCTGTTTGAGTCCGACTTGAGTGAGAGCAGAGCACTCGAGATACTTGACAGCCTTGACACGGGAAGCCAGCTTCTGTCCCTGCGAACGCGTGACTGGCGCTCTGTTCTCGTTCGCAAGTGCACTGATGGTCCCTCCGTCCTCGCGTAGATCCAACTTTGTTCCTTAGATATCATGCTATTAAGAGGATAACTTTTCTAAATGCAATGCCAATTCAAATACTGTTCTTTATTTAAAAAAAAAATTAAACAAAGTTGAAAGCTCAATCCCGTTTACATCAGGTAATAAAAGCCACAGTCGAGGACCCAGAAGATTAGGCCTTAAAAACATGGTAGGGTAGGGCTTTGGGGAGACCCAAAATAAGGGTGGGTCTGTCAAGTTTACTTTACAGTACCTTTTTCCCCTAGTTTATATCGTACAACAAAAGTTTACCCGTAATTTTCCGTTGAACAGAACGGACGAGTTTATGACAAACCAACAAGAAGAATTGGCGCGTCTGGGCAATGCTGGCGGATCTCAGGCACCCACTTGCTCATGATGTTATCGAAGGAAACGGGGGAAACTATGCTGAAGCAGAGGATGAACACATCAGTCTGCGGATACGAAAGCGGGCGCAGTCGATCGTAATCTTCCTCAAATTTACGATTATTAACAACTATCCGTCGCAATGAAACAAAAGTACCCCCCATAATTTGGATATATTTCTAGAGAAATAAGGCAAAACGATTTATAAAAAGTTTCTAAAGTAGTTTGAAAAGTCAGTTCTGCTTTTGGTAAAAAGGGATGAATGAATAAACAACTGTGACTCACAATCAGCATTGGAAAATATTATTTTCTAACAGCAATCCATGATGAAAAACATATTTTCAGACCTAATGATTATCTTATAAACAATTTTCATTGAAATAAAAGAAATTGTTGTGAAGTTTCAATGGTAAAGGGATAAAACAATGAGTCATTGCTATGAGTCATAGCGCGGTTACAACTACAACTACAAAAAATGAACGCTGACCTGCCCTGCGGTATCCCAGAGACCCAGATTGACCGTGTGATCGTCTACTGACAACTGTGCGGAGTAGTTATCGAATCTACAATGAAAATTAAAATTATATACAAAAAAATAGAAGAAAGATGGAACGCTGACACTGTTGGGACGTATTTGACGGGAAAGGAGTCGGTTGTGTACGAGATAAGCATGCACGTCTTTCCCACTGTTCCATCACCAACAATGACGCATTTAATCTGCCTGGACGGGACGGACATCGCCGCGAAATGCTGAAGAACAGTTGCTGAACAGCGAATCTTTCTTCACAAGTCAGGAGAGGAGACATACCGATGCAAGCAAAACAATTACGGGACAGATGATACGTAAAGAGGAGTCATAATAAAAATAGGCATCCGAGACGAAATTGTTGAGAAAACTTGCTGGACAGCACAATGGGGTCACACTGGGGAAAACTTTTCCGTGAAATATTTGAGAGAATATCGGTGTACTTGAGTGTGTATTCAAAAGTCGTCTGCTATTTCTCATTTTACAGACTGGTAAACATAGCAAGCTTGATGTTGTTAAATTAAGGACGCCCTCAAATATTTCAAATATCTGAATAAAGGAATTTCCTGAATTTTTCAACGTTGCATCTTTTTTTTTCTTTGGTATGTTTGGCATGAAATGTGATGATGATGATATTTCAAGATGACAAGACCTTCGTCCGATGCCGTCAGTGCAGTTGACGAACTCGCGAAACTACAGGTACTTCGTTACTTTGCGCGGTTTTATTAGAATTATCGGAATGGGATGCTTTTCCTCTGATTCTCTTCTACAGTTCCATGATAGATGGCGGCATCTGAGCTGATGGGACGGAAGGAACTGCTTGTCTCCTTGGATATTACAAGGCAAAGGCTTGGTGAGGCTGTGCGTATTCTCGACAAGCCGAATGCGGTTTGCACTTCTTTCTTGATCGTGCCGATGTTATTCTTGTTTATACTCTTAGTAATTACCGGCGATGCCAATATTGATTATTGTAGAAGGTTTCGTATTTATTCTTTTGTAGCGTATTAATGAGAAGGATGATGTATCGCCCTTTTTCACTTTTCAAGAATGCTTATTTTTCAGGATTTTAAGACATGGATGTGCTTCGGTGAAACAACTTTTCTTCTGTTCCCTACCGAAACTGCGGTTTCTATACTTAAAAGTGATCTGAAAACTGTCGAGGAGTCTATCGAGGAAACACGGAAAGAGCTAAAAGTGGCCAAGGATTCGCTGCTTTCCCATGAACGGACGAAGGGTCTTTCTGAGCGAGGGTTTGATCTCAAGCCTATCTTGGAATAATTATTGAGATGCATGATATTGGATAAAGCCTGATTTTTGGTTCGCTATTTCTGTGATTTATGTTTTCTCTTACCAATCCGTTGCGAGCGGCTGAATTATACTTTTGTATTTGCGGTGGAACTGATTGGTGGTGAGGGGATGATACGTTGTGGCTACGCTCTAAATAGTGCCTTGAACTTCCAGTGGAGCAATTATCGAGTGGTGTCTTTGGTTAACCGAAGTCGACGTTTGGAGAACAACAACCAGTGAAGAGGATGAGATAGAGCAGAAAGGAAGGGGGGGGGGGGGCTCATATTGCTTCGTTAAAATTGCACAAGACCAGAACAAGCTCTGAAGTATACGTTTTGTTGAGTTTTTGTAGCCATATGGTTTGGAATTGTTTTGGATAAGTGGATTGTTTCCGAGGGGTCCGCGGTGGCTTCTGTTCCTTCAACCGCGACAACGGCGCGTTCTCAGTTCGCTGCTCTCCGTCGTCGTCTCAAGACGCCGCAGACACGCCGCTCCGCGCATCGACACGCAAGACGAGGGACCGGGATATACGGTAGGGCTCTTCTCTTCCACTGGCTCCTTCCTATCTCATTGTACGCATGAAGACGACGAAGAGTGATTGCGACATTTGCAACTAAATGCGGTGATTGGTGAGGGGAAACGAGGGAAGACTGATAGGGAATTGGCTGCTAAGGCAGAGATAAGAAGGGGGAGTTATAGGAGGAGAGGGGGGCGAGACAAGAAAAAGGGTTGCGGTTGGCAGAGACGCTCCCTTCCTTTCTCGGTGCCCCCCTGACTGATATTCTTCTGTCTTGTCTGGTGATCTCTTCTCTGTCTCGTTCCCGGGGATGGTTGCAATCTTGCTTTCTTCCTCTCTTTCTCTCTCACTTTTCGTTGTATCTCTCGTCCCTCTCCATCTCATCATTATCACCACGACTGCTCTCAACTGTTCATCCTATCAAGCTGCGCACGCGCGTTGATAATCTTGAGTTGTATTGCCGAGATTGATTGGGAACCAACCGGCCAGCCCCTTCTATCTATAAATCCTTTTCTCTCTCTTCTCTCCATCTTTTTCATTGCCTATTCTTATTTTTCCAGTTTTATTGTTTATGCACATTGTCTTTAGTGGCTTTGAGCGTTTTTTGAATCTATATAATTTCCAGTAACCTTGGCAAACAGTGGTTACTATGATCGATTGCAGACGGTTAGGATCAATTTTTTGTTCTACAACGTGCCATGATTGGAAATAAATGGAAAGGGGTTAGCAAATCATACTCATTCTTGTGTGCATTCTCGAACAAAATATCAATTTCGCTCTTACATCATTCATTCTATCTAAAGAGAAGGCCATTTCGTCCTCCTGTCTTTGATTTTTTTTCTAACATAGTCATCTTTTTTTAAAACTTTCATCATAAGACAAGGAGGGAGATTGCTTTCTTTGTCAGGTTGGTTGATTGCTGGGAGCGACGTTTGCGGTATCATTGCGGTTGCGCACTCCATTCTTCTATAGTTTGCACATGTCGCCATAGTATTCTTCACTGTTCTGTTCCTCTCTACTATTCTGTACTTACTTTTCTTGGTTGGGAGTTTGCTGTTCCTTTTGAATGCACGTTGGGGAATATTAGATTTTTTCGGACCGCGCGGCAATGATTGAATGCATTAATTGATATGCGTTGACTGGTATTCGCATGTTTTTCTTCTTGATAGTGTAGAGTCCATTTTATTTAAATCAAACGTGTGAATGGTTTTGCCCTGTTTTATTTTCCTACCCTTGATTGAGTAGAACCTGAATGTATTGGGCACTGTTTAATTTATCAGGTATACAGAGAAAAAATAAACGAAGCAACATTGTTGGTTATGTTGGTAATCTGATCTTTGCATGTAAACGTGACGTGATTGTTTTCAGTAGATGAGCGAGGGTGAGGATGACGTATTCATGGGGATGAGATGGCTGGCTCCCCCGGAGGGGGGTTGGCAGGCAACAACAGCTTCTTCCGAAGAGGACTTACCAGCTCCTCTAACATCTCTCGTCTCTCTGCTCTCATCCGCCGCTCTCTCCGTCTGCCCTCTCGCTCTTCAGCTTCTTTCTCTGCTCACAAGAGAACCATCGTATCCAAGGCTAGTCTTCAACTTAGCAGCTTTAACAGAATATTTAGAGCTTTGAGCACTTCCAGAGCTCTCAAAGGTCTCCTCTATCTTTTGTTTTGCTCCAGCTGCTAAAAACAACTTTCCCTTTTCCCATCAGTTTTGTGACTCGTTCGATTGCTTTGTTCTGGCGGGAATTCATTTTTTTCGCGGTCATGGGAGTGTTGCAAGTTGATGGATGTGCAGAATGGTGTGAGATATTGGGACAATGGAAAATGAGGAGAGAGAGAAAGAGACGGCTTCTGCAGAGAATAGCCAGATAGCCAGCGGCCATGACTGGCACCTCGAAGAGAGGATACGAGATCGATGGGGGAGTGCGGTGCAGAGGCCTTAGGCGGCAAGGAGTGAGTGAAACAGAGAGAGAGAGAGAGATAGAGAGAGAGAGAGAGAGTGGTATGCCACTGCAGCCGCAGCCCAGCAGTGCCAAACCCCCGTAGCCGGGAGCAGCTTTCCCCTTTTCCGCTTGGCATTCTTCAATTGTCTCGAAAGTAACCAGAGCGGCAGAGAAGAGTAGGGCTATTCTGAATTGTACTCGAAATGGTTCGTTCTGGAAGATTCAGAAAATCTGTGGTTGCCTAATCTGTGGTTCTCCTCAAATCTTTAGCAATGTCTTGATCGTCTGTAAGAACCAGAATGGAGTGTAAATTCTTTTCCCGAATGACGCACTTTGTATCTCTCTCTTTCTCTTCTCTTCATGATTCACTTGATTGAGTGTAAGTGCAGGATGACGAGTCTGGCCCTCGCTTCACGGAGTACTCCGATCTCCGGATGCTCACCTTCCCTGCAATTCCCAGCCGTCTCGAGGACATCCGAGAGAATCGCCGACTCGCCCGCGTCAAAAAGGTTTTCATTTTTCTTCCCTAAAACCGACACAAATCAGATCGTTATTGGCTAGTTTTGTTTTGTATCTGTTTATAACAGAGTTTGCAACTTGGTTCGGCACTCCCGACACATAAACATTCGCTCTTCCAAAACAAAAATCATCAGTTCTTCCTTCCATTCTTCTAAATGAAATAGCGGAAGGATGCTGATGGTGACGCAATTACTCGAGCTTTCGTGATTTAGCTTCTGGCGCTTGGCAAATTAATATAGCTTTTGTGGTAAAACAAAGTTGACAACTGAGAATGCATGGAGGGACTTGATGATTGGAATAGAAGGAGGAGAATTTAATTTTCTACTAACCTGAGTAGGTGGGGATATCAATACTTTCCGTTTCACAATTACAGTTATCTTCCCAGCACATTGCCGTGAGTTACGGCTCATGTTAGCGTAGCATGCTTCCTTTTTTTCTTTCTCTTTCTCCTATTGTCTCTTTCTCATTCTATCTCTCTCTCTCTCTCTCATGTTCTTCTCAGATGAGTGCGTGAAGAGTGTGAAAGAGTGATCCGTGTGAATCCTCGTATCGAGTCAGCCCTGATCCCTTCATCAGATCTCCTGTTTGCCTAGCGGTTCCCTGAGTTCTTCTGATATCCTCTTCTGTTTCCTCCTTTTCATTGACATCGTTGGGGAACAGTGGTGTCGTCTTATCTTGCCTGGCTGAGTCCTTACCCCCTTCTGGCACTAATTCCATCATCTTTTCTACGATGAAATTGTTGGATGCGGTCTATCATAATCCTTTTTCCTCATGGTTAATATTTTTTAGAGTTCTTATGTTGGAGAAGAAGTTAGAACGAGACGGACTAGAATACTTTCTCTTTGTGAGCTTCGTAGTAATCTTTGATCTCTTTAGTGACTTTAGGTGAAGCAAATAGTGCGGAAGGCGAATTGGCCTGCGAGGCACGACGTGAGGAAAGAGTTGTGGAAGGAGCTCTGCAGGGACAAGTCATTCGATGCATCCGTCGCTGTCTTCAACGATGAGATGAGCCAAGTGCTCAGCGATGGTCAGCAAAAGAATTTCCTTTCTTTCATTCTCAAGTTTTGCAGTGTTTATAGCCTTGGATCTGTAAAATTTGCCTTCACTCTTCCACTCTTTCTCTCTCTCTCTCTCTCTTTCTCTCTCCTCTCTCAGCCCGTGCCCACTCTCCATCCTTCCTGGCTGAGGCTGGCTGCGTAGTCAACACGTACTTCTTGACTGAGGATGGCGCAGTCCGCCTCGCCCGAATGCTCGCCATCATTGAACAACTTCGACCTGACATCTCATGTGCTCCAGTCAGACTTCCCCCTTTTTCATTTAATTTCTGTATCTCAAATATGCCTGCTTTAATGTTAAGTGGTTCTATGGCATATTGATTATCAAGGAAAAATTGAAGTGCGTATTCAGATACTGTATCCCTTGTGTGCTCTCTTCATGCACTACATGAGAGACCAAGAGGCGTATGCGTGTGCCCAGTTCCTCGCTAGAAGGGTCAGTAATCTCTCCATTACTCTGTTCCAATAATTCAAGTTAACGGAGAAATATGCATTTCTTTGTTTAAAGACCATAATTCTTGTATATTAGTTTGTGTTCCCAACTGGGATGTCTTCCCTAATTTGAATCATGGTTGAAATTCATGTTTGTTTTGCGTATCGTGAAAGAGGGTGAGAGGGTTACTTGAAGGGCCAAGGCGGTCCGGAGGGCGGTCCCGTGCATGTTCTGATGACTCGCGTGCAATGGGAGGCCACTCCCCGTTGTCTTCTTGCTCTGATCAAGAAACACAAATCCTCCGCCTACAACTTGCTGAGGAAGAGAAGCGGCGCCCTTGACGATGACATTCTCGCTGAAACCGTCTGTCTTTCTACCAGTATTTTTTAAGCTTACTTTTTTCACAATCTTCAATATTTCACACGAGGTTTTTGTTTGTAATTAAGAGCGTTAATTTAAGTTGTATCAGTTGATAAGCTATCATAATTGAGATGTTGGAATGGAAATCATGGCTGTTCCGCGACCTCCCCCTCTCGCACATTGTCCGAGTCGTCGACTGCTTCCTTGTCGAGGGCCACAAATTCCTTATGCGTGCAGCTATTGCCGTGGTCTACATGTGGTCCAAGATTCAAAAGGTTTCATTTCTATCTCTTTGTTATTTGTAGATGTTTCTTTTATATTCTTTGGCTTATATTCATCGTGCTTATTGTGTCGGAAGAACACTTGGATACCGTTTTCCCCCTCCATGCTTCGAAAGAGGATAAGAATTACTTTAGGCAAAATTACCAGTTGCCATGGACGGATCCAAGAACACAGAAGAGAAGATTGCAGAACTGCAGGCAGAGCTTGCTTCGGCTGCAACTCAATGCACAGTTAGTCATCAGACATCTCTCTCTCTCTCTCTCTCTCTCTCTCTCTCTCTCTATCTCTCTCTCTCTCTCTCTTCTTTCTCTTCTCTCTCTACCAGTTTGTGACAACTGGCTTCTCCCTTGAACATGGATAACATTTGAAAATCGCGGCTTTGCAAGAAAGGACGGGCTGATTTTGATGGAGATGGAACAGAGAAAGAGTGGCAGAGTTGTGTATCGTAGAAGAGGACGAGAGCGGCCGAGAGGGAAAGAGAATACGAGAGTAAAGCGAGAGAAAGAGAGTGATGGATGGAGATGAGTGTCCGCCCTGTAAGGTGAGAGAGAGAGAGACGTAGAGGAGTATCCTCCCTGGACCGCGCTACTGGAAGCGGGGTTCTGCCCTGGGTGTTTGTCTTTTTGACCATGCTGAGCAATGTCACAGTTATGGGCAACAGAAAATGTGTTGGAAGTTATTTCTTGAATTAAATAAGTGCATTCATTCTCCTTAATGTTTTTGTGTACTCTTCCTATTTTCAGATCAGTACGGAGACCTTCATAGAGATGGCAGTCCTCATTAAGAATCTCAAGAGCTCCACCATCGCTCGAATGCAGGGAATCTTTGAGAAAAAGGTAACTCTTCAATCATTATATTTATTACCCACGTTACTCGTCTTTTCTTCTAGGATCATTTGATATTTGCTTAGTGTTTCACTAAATGGACTACTGATCTCCGTGTTTTTCCTTGTTTGACAAATAGAAGAAGAGAGGAGAAGTAGAATAAAGGATTGCTTGTGACTCTTGCGGGGGGACGCGCTGGTTTGTATTGCCTGTGGGAGATGGACTTCCATTCCTTCTCTTCTTGCATTGTAGAAGGGCGAGAGAGAGAGAGAGAGAGAGTGGGTAGACTGAGAGGGATTCAAGAAGTTGAAAGAAAAAGAGAATGCAAGGAGTAGAGAGAAAGAGAATGAGTGCATAGAATGACAGGAAAAGGGAGACAGAGAAAGAGAGCTGAGGGCATTGCGATGCCAGAGAAAGAGGTAGGAAAGCGAACAAACTTACGATAGTCTTTTTTCTTTCTACTTCGTACTCATATATAACAATTTTGAGCGTGAATATAGAAAATATCGTTCTTTGAGGCATTACATTTCCTTGCTTCGTGATACTTGGTTCTCTTTTACCATTAGTATCTAGCTCTCAATCTCTCTCTCTCTCTCTCTCTCTCTCTCTCTCTCACTCTCTTCCTGTACTCGCATCCCTTTCTGCTAGGTCCGGGACGAGCAATCTCGTAACTCTGCCCGTCGTGCCTCAACAAATGTCTACTGCTACACCTCAGCCTTTGCATCTTCAATTATCTCGAAGGATACGGCCAAGCTCATCATGGCCAGGTATTTCATCTTCCCGTCTTTTTGACCCTAACGGCAAGTCTCTCTCTTTCTCCCTCTCTCTCTCCTCTCTCGCTCGCTCGTTGCCTACTGTTACCGTCTCTCATGTTTCCATTTCATTTCACCTTGCTTTTTCCAAATGTGTATTTCCAGGTTCCCGTCTCGTCTTCAGCTGGTTACTCCTGTTCTGCTGTTCAAGCTGTCTCAGGATGGCGCAAGCTTCACTCATCTCTGGAGCAAGTAACTAATTCTACCTTCATACCCATCAAACTTTTGGTTAACTGCGGCGGTCAAATTGAGGGTGGACGAGGCTGACCAAACTCTTCTTGTGATTCGCACTGCGAAGGGCGACATTTTCGGTGCGTACTGCAGTTCATGCTGGGCGGAGAGGAATGACCGCAGGGAACGCACCAAGTCCAAGTCTCTTTCTGAGCACACTAGCTTATTTTATATCTTTTTTAAAATCCCTTTTTAGTAAGTATGTGTTTTTTTTTACTACTTTTCTCCGCCTACCCTCTTCTCTCTTTTTCTTTTGTTTTCCTCTCTCTCTCTCTCCAGATACTTTGGCACTGGTGAATCGTTCGTCTTCCGGATGCCGGTTGGTAGAAATGAGCCGGAGATCTACGGCTGGGTTGGCAACAATTCAAACGGGCAGAGTGATAACATCCCGCAGATGTTCATGACTGCCAACGACAAACTCATTGTGGTGAGAGAGAGAGAGAGAGAGAGAGAGAGCGAAGGGAGAGAATAAAGAGAGAGAGAGAGAGAGCTGTATGGTAGATAGACTATACCAAGAGCTACAAAGTGCTCTCTATCTTTTCATGATAAATGATGTCTTTAGAGGTATGTTTTGCAGATTGGAAGTGGGGATGGAGATGCCATCAGAATCTGTGATGAATTGACTCGCGGGATCTCCTCGGCCTGCGCCACTTTCGGTTCTCCCGAACTGGTTCCCGATCGTGCTTTTGACATCAATGAACTGGAAGTTTTCGGTGTGATGGCCAACAACTAGTTCGCGGTCGTAGTGTCTTTCTCTCTGTAGAGTATGCTTGATAACCCATGGATCTGTTAATGAAAATGAATTGAAGTATTGTTTCTACACGACAGGAACTGTTTTCAGTTGTGAATTTCGCTCTAAATTAGTAGGGTTTTTACCGTTCTGTTATGTTGTGTCTTTATAGGTATTGCATCTGGTTCTTTCCCAAGATTTAGCTTTAGCACGAGATAGTATGAACCACTGATTCTCGCACTGCCTCGAAAATTCCTTTCTTCTTTTCTTCTTAACGGTCTTAAAAAGAACCATTCTGAAATACATTTTTACCATTTTAGTTTTTTTTCTCATACACGGGTTAAGTAATCGTCGCCGTATTTTGTTTCTCTTCAATCCTTTTCACTTTACGTTTTTTTTTAAATGTTTTGGTAATGCTATTTCAAGCTTTAAGATACATATTAATTGTTCGGAGTTTCTGACACTTTAGATTAAAAAATCATTAGCATTAGTGTTTATAAACCTAGGTTTTTTTTGTCCACATTAGAAATTGTTTACTTCATTTTGACTGATAAAAAATAATAAAAAAATTTTACATGTGCGCATTTAGAAAAGACTGGCGTTGTTCCACGCTGAAGGAAAAATATCTGGGAAGTCACTAACATAGTGGATTTGAGTGAAGATCTACGGAGTGATTGGATCCCTTCCAGTGGAAATGAGTTTGCCATCAGTCGATCAAGCTCTGAAGTTCGTCTTCCCTGGCAAGTGTTTCGAGGAACTCGTCATCAACTTCAATATTGGCCATCGTCAGTTAAAATGCGTTAAAATGTGGTTCCTTGCGAATAGTTCAGCTTTCTTTTTAAGAGAGCCTGTCTGAGATATTCGACCATGGCTATATACAGGGCGTGCAGTAAAAAATTTTATTTTAAAAATTTTTTTCCTTTGGAGGTCTTGTGTAGTATCATGAGAGCTTTCAAAAAAACTTTTTTTCAAAATTTTTTCTCATGTATAACTACAGTACACCCAGATTTAGCCAAAAAGTTCGAGTGATCATAAAAACCTTCAAAGTGAACCAAATTAAATTTTGATGACTCCACTGGATTCCTTATTCAAAGGAGCACAAAACAGTCTAGAACAGTTTTTAAAAAAGTTTTCATCTAAACACCAAAATAAGCCCTTAAACCTCCTGGAGGTTCCATTTGAGTACCAATACATCGAAACTGCGCTTCCAAACCACAACCATTTAAAAGAGCATCCTTTTTAACCCCTAAAAATATGTATTTGAATGTGATTATCCTTCCCAGATTTTGAACGGTTCTGGATGAATACCGTCCAGTGCTCAAAAAGTTCCAAGCGTACACGGACATAACTCGCTTTATTCTTAATATTATATGGAATTAAACATACCATTGTATTTGTCTTGGAAAACTGCATAGAAAGGGTCCAGATAGTCTTTTCCTTGAGTTTGTTTTAAATGGTTTTCTCGGCAAAAACCGTATTTGTGGCTATTTTTCGACATAAAAATGCCATTAAGTGCACGTAGTCCCCAAAACAGCGCCTCAATTTATACTTCATATGAAAGCCCAGTGTTTTTCACGTAGGATGAACTACTTATCGGTCATAGCTTCTTTCTAAAAAAAAAATAGCAGCGTTTAGTTTAATCCGCTGAGCGCAGTGCGACTAGTTCAAAAAATCCCATTTAACCTCTCTAACATGCATCAATCTGAATATTATGCAAAATAGTTGCTATATTCGTGTTCCTCGCATTAATAAACCCCTTTGGAGTGAATTTGGAAACAAAAATTGATTTTTCGATTATTTTCGAAAAAAAATTTCGGGAGAAAAGTGAGATTTTTTTCAAAAATTTTTTTCTCTCCAAATTCACTCCAAAGAGGTTTATTAATGCGAGGAACACGAATATAGCAACTATTTTGCATAATATTCAGATTGATGCATGTTAGAGAGGTTAAATGGGATTTTTTGAACTAGTCGCACTGCGCTCAGCGGATTAAACTAAACGCTGCTATTTTTTGGGACCGATAAGTAGTTTATCCTACGTGAAAAACACTGGGCTTTCATATGAAGTATAAATTGAGGCGCTGTTTTGGGGACTACGTGCACTTAATGGCATTTTTATGTCGAAAAATAGCCACAAATACGGTTTTTGCCGAGAAAACCATTTAAAACAAACTCAAGGAAAAGACTATCTGGACCCTTTCTATGCAGTTTTCCAAGACAAATACAATGGTATGTTTAATTCCATATAATATTAAGAATAAAGCGAGTTATGTCCGTGTACGCTTGGAACTTTTTGAGCACTGGACGGTATTCATCCAGAATCGTTCAAAATCTGGGAAGGATAATCACATTCAAATACATATTTTTAGGGGTTAAAAAGGATGCTCTTTTAAATGGTTGTGGTTTGGAAGCGCAGTTTCGATGTATTGGTACTCAAATGGCACCTCCAGGAGTTTTAAGGGCTTATTTTGGTGTTAAGATGAAAACTTTTTTAAAAACTGTTCTAGACTGTTTTGTGCTCCATTGAATAAGGAATCCAGTGGTGTCATCAAAATTTAATTTGGTTCACTTTGAAGGTTTTTATGATCACTCGAACTTTTTGGCTAAATCTGGGTATACTGTAGTTATACATGAGAAAAAATTTTTGAAAAAAAGTTTTTTGAAAGCTCTCATGATACTACACAAGACCTCCAAAGGAAAAGAAATTTAAAAAAATAAAATTTTTTACTGCACGCTCGTGTTCGAGAATCTCAGACAGGCTCTCTTAATGTATAAGAAACTCGAATTTTTTATTTGTTTAATGCGAGGGGTATTTAGTTGAATCAGCTTGTTTAATAATAAAGGCTGTTGCAGCCACATGTGGGAAGCTGGTTTTGTCTCGGACGCTTGGCCTGGGAGTAACTGCTGGATCGCTGCTTCTCTTCATTCCGCAGATTCTTAAGATCTTTACGGCTCGATCTGCAAAAGGTTTTATTGTTTTTAACCTGGAGGACTTTTCATTGCTCTGATTCCTTTATTGGAAGTGTCGCGATTCTTGAGGAATATCGCTGTGCTCTCAGCTTCTGGCTCTACTTGGCGCGTCCTCCACCGCTGCCTATTCCTATTCCAAGGGATTCGTCTTTAGGTTCCACACCTTTCTTTAACAATTTGTGTTTCTTTCTCTTGTACTTTCTCGTGGGAAAAGGTACTGTCGATTTGACGGACCCACCCTGATTTTGGACCTCCCCATAGTCCTATCCCGCCATGTTTAGAATGCCATTTTGGCAGAAACAGTTTTTCTGGTTTCCGGGCCCAATACCTCTTTCCCCACCGAATCTTTTTTTTCCCTGTTACTGTTGATGAGTTGGATGGCTTGCAGTCAGTGGGGAGACTCGTTCTTCGTGTCGATCCAACTCATGGTGATAGTCATGCAACTTCTCCACTACTCCTCCTCCTCTGCCTACGCCCTCGCCTTCTTCTCTGCTTGCTGGGCTGCACTCTTCGCCGTGGTGGGAGACTACGTGCCCATGTCTTTTCTCACTGTTCTCCAGGCCGCTGGCATTCCTATCGTCTTCGTGTCTAAGGTATGCAGGCCACTCTTTCTTTCTCTCTTTCTCTTGCCTCTCTCTCTCTCTCCCTACTTTTCTTCTTTACTTGTTTTTGCTTTTAACGATGATAGAAATGTAATCGATATGGAATATAAATATGAGTGTGTTGCAGAGCTTGCAAGCGTGGCAGAACTACTCGGAGCAGTCGACAGGACAGCTTTCTCTTATCTCCGTCTTCCTCCAACTGGCGGGAACCATTGCCAGAGTCTTCACTTCTGTTCAGGTTATTGCCAAGTTGAAGAATGTCTAGGATACTTCTATTTGATATCTTAACTATCCATACATGCAATTATCAGGCTTTCCTCTACAGTGTCTTTAATATTCAGGAAACGGGTGACCAGCTCCTCATTGTCGGATTCGGTTTGGCTGCTCTGCTCAATTCTCTGATATTCATTCAATTCTTCCTTTACTGGAAGGAAGATGAGCTCAAGGAGAAGAAGAAGCAATAGAGAAGTCAAGTTTAGTCCAGCAATTCTTTAAAGTTAGTTTTCATGGGTCACCTTATCCTTACTGTTATGGTGTTCGTTGGTACATATTCTGGTTCTCTAGATGATTTGGTTGTTTTTCATTCCTTTATTATTTATTTAGCTATGCTGTCTTTATTTATTCAGGCTTATTTGAAGAATAAAGTTTTCGAACCAGTGCCAGTGATGTGTTCTTAACAATATGTTTACATCGTCAGTGATATATGGTATCGTTCGGTGGCTAGTATCTTTAGTTTTGCTTGAAGTGGGTATGGGTATCAACGACGTGTCTAGTAAATGTATGGGCTCGACTTTTTAAACTATCTCTCCATTGTCTTGCGGAAGCTGCATGAATTTTCTTTCTGTTGATAGTGAAGAGTTACCACAGCTGGTCCGTCAGTTCACTTATTTTAAAGGAAATACGGGAATCGCTTAGTTTGCACTAGAATTGTGGCTACTTTGGTGATATGGTAACATATTGACGCTTGTAGAAATGGCCGTCTCTGCTTTCTTCAAAAGGCAGAAGCAGAATACAATTGATTTCTGGAAACGCCTCGGCCAGGATTACTTGGAGGTTGCCACTGGAACTGCGAGGGAATTGAGAAACAAGCCTTGGAAAGGCGGTCAGTTCTTTTATGTTTTTTTTTTGCATCCTTGAATGCTGAATATATATATATTATATATATATATATAAAGAATTCTAAGTTTGCAGCAATGGCTGGGGGCATTGCGGGAGGACTGGGGTATGCGTACTCGACGAATCCAACAGAACAGAGAATGCTGGATGAGTTGAGAGAAAGAAGACAAACCATGGCTCTCATTCCATCCTCCTGCCACAGTCGGAAGACCGGTATGCTCTCATACCTTTATATGCTAGTCAATCGTTAGTGACTTTTCTTGTAATCAGATCAGCGGACATTCACACTTTCTGAACGTCTCTGTGTTTTATCTGAAGTTTCATTCGTGCTTGCATACACTCAGATGAGGAATTGGCTACCTGGACACACCTTCTCAACCAGAGACGGCTCGAGCACTACAACTTTCTATTCTTCTCCATTCTTGTCAAGCACAACCAAGATGTTGACGTCAGTTGTTCTATTTGCAGCAAAGAGGAGAAAAAGTGAGCGAGAGAGAGAGAGAGAGCGAGAGAGAGATTGCGATAGAGGGAGGGAGATTGAGAGAAACAGAGAGAGAGAATGAGAGAGAGAGAAGAATACTATTGGTATGAAGTGTACTTTTGAAGGTTCGGTTGTATTCCTCTCAAGACGCGAGTGTGAATGGCTGGTGGATCAAGAACTTGTTGAGTAATGTGTATGACTTCGGTGCTTTCAATCGCTGGTTCCTTCTTGAGAAGAAGTTCGTGGACCACGACGTCAATGAATCGGAGCTTTTTCCAGACGAAGTCCCTCGATCTTCGTAGATTCATAGTCGTTCTTTAAACTCGTTTGTTTCTTTGTTCTTTCTAGTGCCTTTAATTGTTATTATGGAGATTGGTGATCCATTGCTGCCTACTTTAGTGAAGTCTTTGAGAAACATATGCATTAATCGCTGTTGTAGGGGCTATTATGTGAATAAAATAAGTAAATTTGACCGGATTTGATTTTATACAGTTCAAGCTTGCGCTAACTGAAATATGGATGTGATGAGAAATGACTGTTTCGTAGTTGGTATCTCATCTTCGCTCTGTGGAAGGCTTCGTCCGGAGTGATTGGTCTTCGTGTTTTAGTCGTAATCTGTGAGTGAGCCTCCCTCTGCTCAATACGGGTCTTCTTTATCAGTTGAAGTGCAAGTCACATGGAACTCATTGATGCCTGAATGCCTCAAAATTGGCAACCCGAGACTCCTTCAGCAGACCCTCTTTTCGACCCCTTAACCATTTCTTTCCGTTCATTTCTTCCGACAGTTCGATTTTGCGATCCAAACTTGAACGAGAGGATCAGCTGGGCGTGCTTGAAATGTGCTTATCTCTGCTATGATTCACAGAGTTTGATGCGAGTAATTGGTAGGGGGGGCGACCCCTCGGCTCCCCATCCGCGGTCATTTTTCTACTGACCGCACGCGGTCGACCCACTCATCACATTCTCGCACAAAACTAAACTGTTCGGGGAGAGAAAAAACAGAGAGAGAGAGAGAGAGAAAGAGAGAGAAGAGAGAGCGAGAGAGAGTGCGCGAGAGAGAGAGAGAGAGAGCGACGTTACGACGGCCATAAAGAGGCGAACGCAGTGAATTGGGAACGTAGGAAAACTAAACTAGAGCGTAGTCCCGGCCTCCGTGTCCATCCCTCGGCCTTCTTTTTTAAACATTCTCTCTTATATTTCACTCTGACGGTCTACTTTCTCTCTCCGTGGGGCGTACTCTCTCCTTGTTACGATTTCGTTCCCTCTTTCACCGGAAGAAGAAGGAGAAAATATAGGAGATTGCTATGTTGGGCGGAGAAAAGGTAAACTAGAGAATACTCTTGTGATGGGAAGGGAAACATCGTGGCACTGGCTTGCACGCGGCACACAAAAACAGCTACAGGGCAGAAAAAGAACAAATGAAGTTCGTATATGCACTTCTCTCTCTCTCTCTCTCCCTCTCTTCCTCTCTCTTTCGCACTCTCCACTCTCGCCCTCTCCCTCGCATTCTCTCTCCTTCTTCCTTGTCTCTGACTGTCTGCTTTCCCTCTTCTCTGACCGCATTCTCTGCTGTGTCCATTTCGTATTCTCTCTCGGGTTGTGTACATTCGCAACAATTCTGGTGAGAGCAGCGGTCATCATGAGAACAGTTTTTGACTTTGGATTGAAATGAGAAACGAGCTCTCAATCTAATGTTAAATATGTATTTTGACGTAGATAAACAACCATTTTAAACAACGCCTCAGAATGTTATCTATGAAAGTCTTCAATTATGACGGAAAATTTGGGAGCTTTACTCTTCAATTTTATTGCTAGCAATAAATATTATTACTGCCCTTGTTCGAAGCACTGGAAGCTGATATAGATCAACGGCTCTTTTTACAACCATAATTTGTGTGGGCATCCTTGATTAGCTGACATCTCTCCTGGAAATAACACCAAACACATTTTTGTAGCTTTATTACCTTCTGGCGAGATACACTTAATTTAGAAGCTTAAATTTGTGAGATGAAAATTAACAAAAGATGTATTCTAAACACTGATTAGGATTCAAGAAGTAGCAGATGAAATGATATTATCTGCTCCTTTGCACGCTTTCTACTCTAGCAGTTTTGTTTTCCCAAATCACACTCTCTCGATTTTCTTTTACTGTTTTCCCTCTTTAGCTCCTCCCTCTTTCTCTACTTCTACCGCCTTTCTCTTCTCTAGATGCACACTCTCTCTCTCTCTGTGTCTCTCTCATTTCTAACGCTCTCTCACTTTAGCTCTTGCACTCTCTAATTCTCTGTCTCTCTAACCGGCTACTTCACAACCCCGAGGCTTGGCTCTTTCCAACTATGCTGTGTGCCATGGTCAGCACTAGAATGTACTTTACTTTCTCTGCTTCTCATTCTCTCTCGGATCTCCTTTCTATCTCTGTCTTTTATATGACCCATGTCTCACTTCTTGTTCAACCCACAAATAATTTGTAGTCGTAGAAAGCGTGGCCAGGTTTTCCAGTCACACCAGCCAGGAGAGCATGGAGACTGCTATTTCCCATGCTTTTCAATCCAGCATCTTATCAGCACTGAGTGTTCATTTTTCTTAACATAAGACCATTTGTTTTCTTTAAACAATTTGTATTTCAGAAAGTAAGATGTCATGAATGGGAGGGAGCATGTTTTTTGCATTGAGTTGGAATGGAGGGCGGAGACAGCCACTCGCCAGGTCAGTCCTCGGCAGGAATGAGTTGGAGGCCATCGAAGGAGGACTTCGCTGCTCTTCCCTGTGCAGTCTGCTCGGCCCAAGCTGACGGCATCCACTACGGGGCTGTCTCTTGCCGATCTTGCAATGCTTTCTTCAGAAGAGCCGTCACTTTCAACCAGGTTGGTCACTCTTTCTTTCTCTCGCTCTCTCCCTCTTATTCTCGCTCTCTCCGTCACTTTATCATCCTGTCACTAAATTATAAGCTGCCTTATTTGCATCGTCATATTTAAATTTTGTTGGCGATCCCGTCAATGAATGATTAAAAATGTTAGCAAAATATATTTGTTAGTTATAAAAAAGAATAATAAACAAAAATGGAAGGCAAAATGGCAAGAAAGAGAAAGAGAAGTGTTTGTCTGTACAGCGCTACGAGTGTCGCTTCTCTGGGAAGTGCGATGTCTCCCAGCAAGTTCGCTGTGCATGTCGTGCTTGCCGATTCGCGAAGTGTCTGGCAGCTGGGATGAGGGAGAGCGGTTTCTTAGCTCTACTCTAACTTATAATTACTTTTATTCCGTCTATCGAATTGATATTATTTTACATAATTTTAAAATGCATGATACCAATTGCAATGAATTCAGCCGTCCAGCCTCGCCGGGATCCAACCGGGTCCCAGAGGGAAAGAAGGCGGGGGCTATCTTCCCATCCCTCTTCCACCAACTCTCCCGAAGCATCTACGAGTTCTCGAGGAGGCAGACGAGAAGAATTGCCATCTACAAGCAGGGGATTACACAGCAACACGGTAGAGAGAGAGAGAGAGAGAGAGAGAGAGAGAGACAGACAGAGCGAGAGACAGACAGTGCGAGACAGAAAGAGAGAGAGAGTGAGAGAGAGAGACAGACAGAGCGAGACAGAGAGAGAGAGACAAAGAGAGATGGAGAGTGAGAGAGAGAGAAAGAGAGAGAGAGAGAGCGATAGAGAGAATTGAATAGAGAAGAGAGAATACTGCAATGGAAATTCAATAATTATTTCGAAAAATTTATTTCAGAGCAGTGTTTCTGGATTTTCTATAGATTCTGAAGGAGAAGAGGATCACAAGTTTGAGCTGTTAGTCTACTTACATATACATATGTACATACATATCTACATATGTACATACATACATATGTATATGTCTTGATCCGCTTTCATCATGATTTCCATATGTTCAACGGTTCATCCACATTATGAATTCTTCTCATTTGCTCCTATATTTTTTTTACGTCCATTACCTTCAGCCGAGATGTATTTTATAGATTAGTTCACAGCTTCACTGAACATCTTCGACTCATGCAACTAAAGATGACTCCTATCGAATCTTTTCTGCTCGAACATGACGAAGTTGCCTTTTTCCGCACTTCTTCTCAAAATCAACTGGATTATCTTAAAGTTCATCATTATTTTGGATTCATTTATCTCATGAATTTGAAGCTTCAGGGAGTGAAGTTCCGTCCGATGCAACCAGTCGATGTGGATGTGCTGAGCAAGACTGAGTTGGCTGGTCTCATGTACTGGATCGAGAAGCAGGAACCATTCAAGGATCTCGACTTATCCGATCGGGTAATTTCCTTGCATTTTTTTTCATCAAATTTTGTGTTTATTTTGAATTGTGAATTGTTTCATATCCCGAATGAGGCCTAATCCCGAATTGATTGAGCGGGCTCTGTTCAAGCGATACTCCGTGAGGAAGTTGACCCTCGACCACATGTTCGTCGCTTCCCGCCACAAACACCACGCGGCACACGGCAACTTTGTCATGCTCAACAATACCTTTGTCCCGCCCGGATCAACCGGATTCGAGACTGTTCATGACGATGAGAGGAAGAAGGCCGGCAAAGCAGAGTTCGCTCTCTCTCTCTCTCTCTCCCTCTCTCTCTCTCTCCCTCTCTCTCTCTCTCTTTCTCTCTCTCACTCTCTCTCTTTTAATTGCCTTCCCGGGCATTCCTTTCCAACTGAATTGTAACTGTTCTACTGTTAGGGCGCTGTTACCAACATTCGAGCGATTCTGGCGCTGCACAGTAATTCCGATGATCGAGTTGAAGATCACGCCGGCCGAGATGGTCTTCTTGCACAACCATCTGCTATGGAGTGTCTCCAGTAAGTTCACTGAGTCCTGGTTGGAAAGACGGAAGAATCCTTCTGCAGACAACCAACACGTGAGCAGCCAGACTCGAGAGAGAATGCGGCAGCGGAGGGAGTGGGCCTGTCGCAGGCTCTTCCAACACTATCGGCGCACTGATCTGGCATCTTTCTTATTTCATCTTTTTTCCTCACATACTTTTTGATGCAACAGTTCGCCAGCCTTACTCATGCCGAGGAAGATTTTTTTTCCCTCGGCTATCCGTGATTCCTTTGCAGATTGACCCAGAAGTGCGCTTTGGAGAAGTTTGCTTGCTTCTGCCTGAGCTTGAGGTGCGAACAGATATTATCGCATTATTAGAAATGCGCAAGAAAGATAAATATACTGGTACTGACGGAAACCGAACTGATAAGGGCCTAAACAGGTAATCTGCAACCATCACTGCTCGGACTATCAGGTCGCTAAGCTCTTTGACTATGCGGATCTCTCGTCATCCTGGTACGAGGATTACTGCTACTCCACTGTTAGTTCCAGCTACATTCATATGCATGTTGTTTAGCTATCTTTAATTAAAAACATCTAAAAGTCACAAAATGAATGTAAAGGTGAACACGATGCAACTTCCGGATGAAGGGAGTGAAGAATCCCAAGCAGAGCCCGTCCGGACGGGGCTTCAGATTCCCGTCGAGCCTTCGTTGTCGTCTTCCTTCTCTTCTGGATTCTCCTCCATTCCCGCATCTCAATTCGGTTCGTTTTCTGCACCTCTAGCGGTTTTTTTTTGTTTCTTTATTTTTGTCAAAAAATGATGTCAATCCGTGAGAGCAAATTAGAATAATACCTTAATTATATTTCCTTATTTCACCTGTTTCAGCGTTAATATAATTCAGCTAATAATTTGACAGAACTGTCGCCGACATCTTCGTTCGCGTCGTCAGCTCGTCTAGAGACGCTTTCAGCCACTCCCACCACGCACCCAGCCTTCTCTTACTCCCTCGGCTCCTCTCCCTTCACCGCCTTCCGCCCTCCCTCTTCTCTCTCTGCCTCTTCCTCTTCCTCCTCTCTCCCTTTCTCTGCTTCTTCCTCCCTCCACAATCTCCTCCACTTTTCTTCTCTCGTCACTTCGAGTGCTACTCCCGTGGATGAGTCGGCTGATCCTCTTCTCTCCTCCCCCTCTTTTTCTGCTTTCTTTCCTCCCCCTCCACGTCAGCCCCCTCAACCATAGCGTTAACAATCGCGCCAGATTTTATTTGTATAATTTATAATTCATTAAATTTGGAGATATACTTTTGTCTTTCTGACTCCATGTCATTCCACGGTTGTTGTTCAATTCAAAATATTTCCGTTCCATGTCTGCCTCAGGTACGATACCTTTTTCTCGTATTCGATAACAATGCATTCTTTGTTGTTTTGAAATCAACATTTTATTCACCAGCAGATGTACATAGATATCGCGAAGGAACTAAATTCGGTTTATTTTGCCCTCTGATATAAATATTTATATCACATTTCACAATATGTACAGGAATGGCCGTGATTTTTGGCGTGGCCATAATGACGAAAAAGCATGTAAAATGTGATGGTGACGAGTTCATGTGAACAAAGCCTCGAATCACAGGAAATTGGGAGAACTAAAGATTTCCAAACTGCTAAAGGAGGAAGCAATTAGTGAATTATAAAATATTATTTGAGAATTTATGAGCAACATATGATACATTTTTTGATATGAGAGTATGACGAAGTAGAATATGCAAAACTTTTCACCCCTGTTTCATGACCTGTTGTGGAAAAGAGAAAAATGCTTAAAAGGTAAACAATGTTAAGAGGAAGGCATTAATCGCCAATACAGATTAGGCACAGGGAAAAGTTGAAAGTCTAATCAAACATCTAATCACTGTCATCGGTAATTTCTTGCTTCTCAGAGAGAGGAAGATCAGTCTTACCATTCTTGGCAGATTGCCGAGTGATGAAAGTGAAGGGAGCGGGTTTGTCCGTGGCCACGAAGTAGAACATTACGTTCGACTCAAACACTTCCATTCATCCACAACTTTCAGCCTTTGATTGAAAAGAAATGGAATGAAAGAACTGACAACGATCATGAGGCCAGCATTTATGAAGAAGATTGTATTCCAACCAGCCGCATCCTCATCACTCTTCGTGAAGAGGGCGACCATTCCGGGACCGATGAAGAGGGCCAGGCACTTCGAGAACTGAATCGTCGCCAGCACGAAGTGCGCGTATTGTCTGAACCATCATAATTATTTATATCTAAAATGCAAGTAACTATGATACATACATATGCTTTAAAAAAAGTTAACACTGTTGTCATTTATAGTTTTAAAAGGATCGTAAAAACAGATGATTTGACCTGGAAGTGTGAGTGCCGCACTTGTAGAAGCCGCCGCAGTTGAATGCAGTGATTCCTCCGGCAATGGAAATGAAAGCAACGGCCAGAGCCGGACTTGGCATCACTCCAATCAGGCCGCATGTTATTCCTCAATTTACACTTTCAAAAGGATTAAAGTTTTAATATTAAATAAATAGTTATTTTCATCCACTTCAGTCAACGAACCAGAGATTCCAACGGCGATTGTGTTGAAGAAGATCATCTTCTTCACTTCAGACACGCAGCTGAGAACGAGAATTAAATAGAGTGCAAAGATGAATAGCTTTTTTGGC
Organism: Allodiplogaster sudhausi; assembly: GCA_945643635.1. Classification (NCBI taxonomy): domain Eukaryota; kingdom Metazoa; phylum Nematoda; class Chromadorea; order Rhabditida; family Diplogasteridae; genus Allodiplogaster; species Allodiplogaster sudhausi. The sequence goes on from CALZFC010000055.1 coordinate 608,566, forward strand.
AAAATGACACATGTAAATATGCGAAATAGTAAACAGTATGAAGTTTTTCCAACGTGATAGTATCCGAGAGAAAGGCAGAGATGAGTTTGATTGGAAAGTGGAGAATTGATCCAAGAGAAGCGAGAACGGAAGTTTCCTTCACCGAGTATCCGAGAACCTAAGAATCAAATCATGCAGCACTATGGAAATGATATTTTGTAGGAAAACACTTTATCGCATGATTCATAAGAATCTAAGGCGTAAAGTCCTACCTTGTTGATGTAGATTGGAGCGTAGGTGAAGAGAATAATCATCGTAACCAACTCTGTCAACGCATTCGCCCAGATGATCAGAATCGTCGGGTTCGTGATGATCTTCTGCAGAAAAGACAGAGAAATAAATGTTAGCGGACTGGAGAGAGACAGGTGCGAGAAAAAAAAGAAAAGAGAGAGAGAAAGAGAGAGAGAGACAAAAAGAGTGCAAAGACTGACACGATAGGGCACGAAGGAGTCTCTCTCAATGTGAGCCTTAGTCTTTCCTCTCTGGATAAGCTCGAGTTCCTTCTCAGAGACTGAAGAATGCTTCTGAGGGTCGTCGGAGTAGCAGAGCAGCCAGAGAGTGAAGATGAAGACGGTGAAGATGGCTTGGGAATAGAAGGCCCAGCGCCAGCCGAATGCTGGCGACGTGCAAAACTTAAGAAAGTCCATGTTAAAATGCTCATTCAAATAAATACACAAATAGATACCTGTTATAGTTCTTATAAGAACTTTAATATATTCAGACTAACACAACAATTCTCTTAATACAAACTGACTCATATATTGAGTAGCTGACAAGGAATGAAATGTAGTAGAGATAGCTAACCATTCCGGCGACAGGATTAACGATGGAATGAGCGATGGTGGAGAAGGAAGTGAGGAAGCCGATGAAGATGGCGATCTGCGAGAGCGGCGCCCAGCGGACACAGAGAATTCCAATGGCAGCGAAGTCAGCCGCGTACGCAAGGCCCTGGAGAGGAGAATTGGATGAGCTCAGAGGGGGGGGAAGAGATTAATGAGGGAGGAGGAGATCTCTAACTTGGATGAAGCGGAGGAATACCAGGAATGGAAGACCGAGATGCGCCGCAATGGGAATGAGTGCAGTGGAGGCCGCACTCGTCAAGCCAGCCAGGAAAAAGGGAATCCTAAACTGGCGTCATTGAATGATCATCATTTGCATACATGAAGATGATGAAAAGACTCCTGACTTGGCTCCGAATCGAACGTATGCATAGTTGATTGGGAAAGTGCCTACGATAGTGCCGATGGCCACTGCCCAGATGATTGCTCCCTTCTCTGTTGGAGTGTAATCATACCGCTGACGAATAGTCTCAAATTGAAATTATAGTTAGATGTTTAAACAAAACAAGGCGGAATATGCATTTTTACTTTTGTGCGTTAAAAGAGGGAGATGAAAAGTTGAACCCCATTTGGAGTCTCGATGACGTCGTTTTCATCACCAGTCATGCAGATGAAAGTGAAGTTCATGACATTGTAGTTGCCTGAGATGGAAGCGAGGCAACACACACCCAGGGCCAGGATAACGAAGCGGAAACCGTTGAAGAAGAACTTCGGAGGAACCATTCTGCAAGGGAGAGAGCGAGAGAAAGAAGGAGAGAGAAAGAGCGAGGTGAGAGATGTGCGGATAGACTGATGAGAAAGAGTTATTCAAGAATTCACACAATTAATGTTAAAGCGCGTATGTAATGGTGTACGTGTGTAAATCATGTAAACTGCTAAATATATCCCCTTAGACTGAGTGATTTGTGCAGCATTTGAAAGGTGAGAAACGAGTGTAACAAAATGACGCGGACCAATGCAGATGATCAGAGAGATTCGGGGAACCATGAAATGACGCCATCCAACTCACAACTTACAAGAGAGAAAGGAAAGGCGGATAGTTGTTACTTGCTCGGCAGAGAATGGATCTTTTCCTTGCCCTTGCACTCTTTTGATGGAAGAAGAACTTGATGGGACAATTCGCGACCAATGCACAACTCTTTAACAAAGCTGGCATTTTAGAGAAGAGCAGAAACCAGTAAAAGAAGAAATCATTTTTGTGGGTCGTTTCTGAAGAATGTGAAGTTTTCTTTCTTGAATATTCAGAAAAGTTTCGCTGTTGAGCAATGAACATCCATTCATTGGATGGCACAGAAAGTACATAAATCTTAACTTCCTCAAGATCTCCAATCGGATCAACGAATGGATATTCTGAGCAAGGCAAACAAAACAAGAGAGATCTCGAGTCTGAAAGGAAGAGAAGTCTGGCCGGCACGGGATGGACGGCCTTTTCATAGCAAGCTTATTCATGGGGGGCGGAGATTCGGATGACGAGGAGGAACGGGGGTGGCAGTGGAGGAGGAGAAGAGGGAAGCCACCAGGGGACACGTCAGCCACTTCCTTTCTCTCACTTGCAAAAGCAACTATCATATGTAATTACCCATGCACAACTACGTAGAGAGAGTGAGAGAGAAGAGAGAGAGAGAGAGAAGAGAGAGAGAAGAGAGAGAGAGGGATGGAGAGAGTTTGGCACCAGAAAAGCTCTAGGAAGATGAGAACTGGATTAGAGAGGGCGAATTGTCTGCTGAACTTCCAATCAATTGGGTATTGTTGCTGCTTTTTATAGAGCCAAAACTGAGTTGGTTGAGATCAGTTGCGAACTCTCTCTAGCCACTGCGGCAACTTTACATTCTTGAGAGGGAACTTGGATGGAAGATATAAAAAAAAGAGAGAGAGAGAATGGAGAGATAGAAGAGAGAGAAGTGAGATAGACAGAAGGCAGAGAGAGAACGAAGAATGAGAGAAAAGAGAGAGAAAGAAAGAGACAAGTCAGAGAGAGAGAGAGAGAGATAGAGAGAGAGATAGAGAGAAAGAAAGAAAGAAGGAGAGAGAGAAGAAAGAACGGTCGAAAGGGATAAAGAAAGAGTAGAAGTGGAAATAGTGACAAGAACGTGCACAACATCTACATGAATATGCAGAGGAATCTTTTCCAGACTAAAACAGACGATTTGGATGTCCACGCAGGAGGACAAACAATCAGTGGCCAGCCAGAGACCAGAGCGGACTACTCATTCCTGCTCTTTTATGGATGACACATTTCGAGTAAAGCATCAATTTGGATTTCAGTCATTTGCTCTTGTGACCCGGCATTCAAGTTCACTTCCTGAACCAATCTCGCATCACTCATTAATCTTCCAGGTCTTCATTAGGGCTTCTGTGAACTTAGATCACAAAGTAGACATGCCTCCATTCAGAACGGAACCATAACCAACAGTGCGGCCAACCGGAATTTAGCATCTTGTACTCATCCCTTGCCAGAGGATGATACCATCTCTTATCGCCCCACCCCCGCTGGGACTTCTTAGTATCTGTGAGCACCACCCTCAACCTTAATGGATAATAGTTTATCAGCTAAGCGGAACACACAAAGTCGGAAGGAAACACGGCCGGAAATAGCGCCTATGCAAGGGTAGAATGTGAGAGAAGGGAGAGAAGAGAAAGAAGGAGAGCGAGGAAGAGAGAGAAGGAGAGCGGGGAAGAGAGATGCACAGCGAGGAAGAGAGGGAGAGCGAGGAATAAATTTTTTAAAAGAAGCTTTCTTAAACAATATGAATACTTTTTTTATACAATTGTATTGACAATGTTAAAGGAATCATCACGAATGTACATATGCATAGAATATTACCGGTAATCAGTCAAATGTTATCAACGATAAGGACAACAACAAGTTAAAGTTGTAAGTGATGCAAAAAGATAAGTGCTGGTGGAATTAGCTTCAGACTTTGCCAGAATCGATAGATTCGGATGAATCGGTCGGATGAGTCTTGCTTGGAGTAGTTGAGGATGAGAGTGGAGCCAGGCTTGGCAAAGTGCCAGAATGTCTAGTGATGAGAGTGAAGGGAGCAGGCTGGTCACTCACCACCAAGTAGAACAGAACGTTTGCCTCAATTCAAATCAGACTAAAACTTCTAATCAAATGAGAAAGTGAAGAGTTGAAGAGCCCTTTGCATATCAACACTGAGTACACAGTCTTTCCCTGTTCAAAGAACAGCACGCAGAGAGCACGAGAAAAGTCGAGTACAAGTGCACCAAACACTCGTTATTTTCCGTATACTTTTCTCGCCCTCAGACTTGTCAGAATACAAACAGGAGAGTCCAGAGAGAGTTCCGCTGACTATGATCATGAGGACTGCGTTGAGAATGAAGACAAGGTTCCAGCCAGCCGCGTCTTCATCACTCTTCGTGAAGAGGGCGACCATTCCGGGACCGATGAAGAGGGCCAGGCACTTCGAGAACTGAATCGTTGCCAGCACGAAGTGCGCGTATTGTCTGCCAATGAGAAAACGCTCCGAATCGGAAACTGCTTTTTAAACTTGAAGAAGTGAGGCTACTATTAATTAATATAATAAAGCAAATAAAAATCTAATACAGCAGGACAGATACCCTAGACTAGTCGTAAATATCAAGAAGAATTCCCTTGAGAAACCTCGAAGTGAGGGTGCCGCACTCATAGAAGCCACCGGTGTTGAAGGCGATGACTGCGCCGCAGAAGGAAATGGCAGAGACGGCCAGCCAGGCAGTGGGCATCGCTCCAATCACTCCGCATGCTATTCCTGCACTCAGCACAATTCATCCATTCATTCACGTATCATAGAGAAAAGAAAGTTAAACAAATATATTAACGAAAGAGTGCAAACCTGTAACGCCGACTGCAGCCGTGTTGAAGAAAACCATTTTCTTGATTTCTGACACGCAACTTAAATTCGAAAAAAGCATTAAGAATAGAAATAAAAGAATGAATGTTGTCTATCTTACGAGATGGCATCGGAGAGAAAAGCAGTCGCCAATTTGACAGGAAGATGGGCGAGAGAGCCAATGGAAGCGAGCACGGAGGTCTCAGACACAGAGTAGCCAAGCACCTGAGAGAGAGAAAGAAAGAGCAAGAGAGAGTAAGAGAGAGAGAGAGAACGAGAGAGAAAGAGAAAGAGAGAGAGAGAGAGAGAGAGAGAGAGAGCCGTCCAGAACTCAGCGTACATTATGTATGTAGACTGGAGAGTACGTGAAGAGAATGGTCATGGAGACCAGCTCAGTCAGAGCGTTCAGCCAAACAACCAGCACTGTCTTGTTTGTGCTGATCTTCTAGAACAAGCAACCCTTGCACGATGTCCAATTCACAGACATTAAAAAAAAATATATTGGCTGACAAAATATGGCACGAAAGAGTCCCGCTCGATGTGCTCTTTTGTTTTTCCACGCTGAATGACGAGAAGTTCGGAAGAAGAGACACTTTTGTGTGTTTGAGGGTCATCGGAGTAGAGGAGAAGCCAGAGGGAGAACACCACCAGACTGGCCAAGGAGTGCACGTAGAACGCCCCCCTCCAACCAAGGGAAGACGAACAAAACTAAACAATCTCTCTCTCTTCTCTCTTTCTCTCTCCCTCTTCTCTCTTTCTCTATTCCAAATGGCCCTCTCCCTCTTCTCTCTTTCTCTGTTCCACTTGGTCCTCTCCTTCTTCTCTCTTTCTCTATTACAATTGGCCCTCTCCCTCTTCTCTCTTTCTCTTTTCCAATTTTCCCTCTCCCTCTTCTCTCTTTCTCTATTCCAATTTTCCCTCTCCCTCTTCTCTCTTTCTCTATTCCAATTTTCCCTCTCCCTCTTCTCTCTTTCTCTGTTCCACTTGGCCCTCTCCCTCTTCTCTCTTTCTCTATTCTAATTGGCCCTCTCCCTCTTCTCTTTTCTTCTATATCACTTGGCCCCCTCCTTCATCTCTTTTTCTCTATTCCACTTAGCCCTCTCCCTCTTCTCTCTTTCTCTATTCTAATTGGCCCTCTCCCTCTTCTCTCTTTCTTTGTTTCACTTGGACCTCTCCCTCTTCTCTCTTTCTCTGTTCCACTTGGCCCTCTCCCTCTTCTCTCTTTCTCTGTTCCACTTAGTCATCTCCCTCTTCTCCCTTTCTCTATTCCACTTGGCCCTCTCCCCTACTTCTCTCTTTCTCTGTTCCACTTGGCCCTCTCCTTCTTCTCTCTTTCTCTGTTCCACTTGGCCCTCTCCCTCTTCTCTCTTTCTCTGTTCCACTTAGTCCTCTCCCTCTTCTCTCTTTCTCTATTCCACTTGGCCCTCTCCCTCTTCTCTCTTTCTCTGTTCCACTTGGCCCTCTCCTTCTTCTCTCTTTCTCTGTTCCACTTGGCCCTCTCCCTCTTCTCTCTTTCTCTGTTCCACTTGGCCCTCTCCCTCTTCTCTCTTTCTCTGTTCCACTTGGCCCTCTCCTTCTTCTCTCTTTCTCTGTTCCACTTGGCCCTCTCCCTCTTCTCTCTTTCTCTGTTCCACTAGGCCCTCTCCCTCTTCTCTCTTTCTCTGTTCCACTTGGCCCTCTCCCTCTTCTCTCTTTCTCTGTTCCACTTGGCCCTCTCCTTCTTCTCTCTTTCTCTGTTCCACTTGGCCCTCTCCCTCTTCTCTCTTTCTCTGTTCCACTTGGCCCTCTCCTTCTTCTCTCTTTCTCTGTTAAACTTGGCCCTCTCCTTCTTCTCTCTTTCTCTGTTCCACTTGGCCCTCTCCCTCTTCTCTCTTTCTCTGTTCCACTTAGTCCTCTCCCTCTTCTCTCTTTCTCTATTCCACTTGGCCCTCTCCCTCTTCTCTCTTTCTCTGTTCCACTTGGCCCTCTCCCTCTTCTCTCTTTCTCTGTTCCACTTGGCCCTCTCCCTCTTCTCTCTTTCTCTGTTCCACTTGGCCCTCTCCCTCTTCTCTCTTTCTCTGTTCCACTTGGCCCTCTCCCTCTTCTCTCTTTCTCTGTTCCACTTGGCCCTCTCCCTCTTCTCTCTTTCTCTGTTCCACTTGGCCCTCTCCTTCTTCTCTCTTTCTCTGTTCCACTTGGCCCTCTCCCTCTTCTCTCTTTCTCTGTTCCACTTAGTCCTCTCCCTCTTCTCTCTTTCTCTATTCCACTTGGCCCTCTCCCTCTTCTCTCTTTCTCTGTTCCACTTGGCCCTCTCCCTCTTCTCTCTTTCTCTGTTCCACTTGGCCCTCTCCCTCTTCTCTCTTTCTCTGTTCCACTTGTCCCTCTCCTTCTTCTCTCTTTCTCTGTTCCACTTGGCCCTCTCCCTCTTCTCTCTTTCTCTGTTCCACTTGGCCCTCTCCCTCTTCTCTCTTTCTCTGTTCCACTTGGCCCTCTCCCTCTTCTCTCTTTCTCTGTTCCACTTGGCCCTCTCCTTCTTCTCTCTTTCTCTGTTCCACTTGGCCCTCTCCCTCTTCTCTCTTTCTCTGTTCCACTTGGAACCCTCCTTCTTCTTTCTTTCTCTGTTCCACTTGGCCCTCTCCCTCTTCTCTCTTTCTCTGTTCCACTTGGCCCTCTCCCTCTTCTCTCTTTCTCTGTTCCACTTGGCCCTCTCCCTCTTCTCTCTTTCTCTGTTCCACTTGGCCCTCTCCTTCTTCTCTCTTTCTCTGTTCCACTTGGCTCTCTCCCTCTTCTCTCTTTCTCTGTTCCACTTGGCCCTCTCCCTCTTCTCTCTTTCTCTGTTCCACTTGGCCCTCTCCTTCTTCTCTCTTTCTCTGTTCCACTTGGCCCTCTCCTTCTCTCTTTCTCTGTTCCATTTTACCCTCTCCCTCTTCTCTCTTTCTCTATTCCACTTGGCCCTCTCCTTCTTCTCTCTTTCTCTATTCCACTTGGCCCTCTCCCTCTTCTCTTTTTCTCTATTCCACTTAGCCCTCTCCCTCTTCTCTCTTTCTCTATTCTAATTGGCCCTCTCCCTCTTCTCTCTTTCTCTATTCCACTTGGTCCTCTCCCTCTTCTCTCTTTCTCTGTTCCACTTGGCCCTCTTCTCTCTTTCTCTATTCTCTCTCCCCTCTCTCCGTACTCCGCCTGCGATGGGATTAGTGATAGCCGTAGCAATGGGGGAGAACGCAGTGAGCACTCCGATGAAGATGGCGATCTGCGAGAGCGGCGCCCAGCGGACGCAGAGAATTCCAATGGCCGCAAAGTCAGCCGCGTACGCAAGGCCCTGGAGAGGATAGCATGGATGAGGGGCGGAGAGGGATCTCAGATAAGGGGTGGAGAGGGATCTCATATGAGGAATGGAGAGGGATCTCAGATGAGGGGTGGAGTGGGGATCTCAGACCTGGACGAATCGTAGGGCGAGGAGATAGTAGAGACCGAGCTGGATGGAGAGGGCCATCAGGGCAGTCGCTGCTGCGCTTACCACTCCCGCGATGAAGAACGGGAAGCAACAAGGAAATATGGGTTTCATTTATTTTTGAGAAATCAACTCAGACTTCTTTTTCTTCATTACTTAATAATATAATTAACATTGAAAGTGCACTGACCGAGCACCGAAACGGACGTAGGAGTAGTTGATTGGAAAGGTGCTGTGGGCCGTGCCGATGGACACGGCCCAGATGATTGCACTCTTCTCATAGCCATGCTCCGTCTGCAATCTTCTTCTCTTCAAACACACTCACATACATAACTAGCCATCACCAATTTCGCTCCAATATTTTATAGGTGCTTTTTTAAGAGAGCACGTTGCCTGCAAGATGCTACATGTTACAATTTTATCACCTTTTTTTGCGAAACCAATCGTCCAATAAAACCACGAGATGAAAATGAGGGAGCGAGTAGAATGTAGAGATTATGGAAGATGGCATTAATATATGTAGCTTACTTAATTGGGATTGGGAGCCAAAGAGAGCTGGAATAAAGAAATAGCGATTGTGCATCTTACGTGCGTTTCTCAGATTCTCGGTGCTGTCTTGTGTTCGTAGATCATATTTACGTTAAGAGTGTTTTTTTCATACAAAAGTGGAACATTTTTCAGCGTCATATATCAGCAAGCAATAGAAATATGTATATACAGTACCGCCCAACATCCAGGGGTCATGGATGCAACGGATGCAACGGTTGCATCCTTAAGATCCATGCGAACTGTGGCTTGTACAGGCAACGAAAATATTACATATTACAATTTTCTGAATGAGAATTTTTTTCTCTATCGACTGAATCTATCCAATTCACAAAATACTCAACTTTTTTACGCAAAGATTTGTGTGCAATGTAAGTCCAAATGGTGTGCAAGGAATATTGTGCAAAGCTGTGTAGGGTACTTTACGTTAAATCTTGGTAGGTTTCCAAGAATTTTCTTCTTTTTTGCTGATCTGAGAACTGAAAAGAAGTTATCAGCAGTGCAATTAATGCAGAGGAGGAGGCAAAAGAAGACTGACAAAATATAGAAAACAAAACTGGAAGGAATTGGCACAAAGCGGAATCGAACACCAGCCCTTCTGCTCATGATCGGATATGCATACCAATTCTCCACTCACCCATATTGTTTTTCACCTCGAAGAATTTTAGATCAGATCAGCAAAAAAGAAGAAATTCTTGGGAACCTACCAAGATTTAACGTAAAGTACCCTACACAGCTTTGCACAATATTCCTTGCACACCATTTGGACTTACATTGCACACAAATCTTCGCGTAAAAAAGTTGAGTATTTTGTGAATTGGATAGATTCAGTCGATAGAGAAAAAAATTCTCATTCAGAAAATTGTAATATGGAATATTTTCGTTGCCTGTAGAAGCCACAATTCGCATGGATCTTAAGGATGCAACCGTTGCATCCGTTGCATCCATGACCCCTGGATGTTGTGCGGTACTGTACATATGTTTAAAAAAACATAGCAGGAATAACCGGACTTACGCTGTTCCGAGTGACGTCATCGCCCTTATCATCTGCCATGCAAATGAAAGTGAAGTTAATAATGCTGTAGTTGCAGGCGATCGACGTGAGGCAAGACACTCCCAGGCCAAGAACGACGTAGCGATAACCATTGCAGAAGAGGGACTGGGCAAACATTACCAGAATCGAGCTGAAAGATCAGAGAGAGGACCATCATGATATGTTGATAAGTGAGAAGAAAGATGGAAAGAAAGCCACCTGGAGAGGTTTTGGAAGGGTGAAAAAGAATACACAGCGGGAAACAGAGAAACGATGAGCGAGATAAGAAATGGAAAGAGCATTAAGGGAATGCCTCTATCACTAGAATTCCCTCACTCCGCACACACAACTCTTGACAACCGGATGGGTAGCAAGGCGGGCTCAAAAGACCCTTCGTCACTCTCCAATAAATCATGCTCTTCTTCCACTTGAATGTCTTATTAAAAAGTGGATCGAAAGAGACATGCAATTCAGCATTGTCCGTCGCGAAAAAACGTCAACGGTCTTATTCCCCCATCGAAGCACATCAAGAAAAAGATATTCAAAAGCGGGCTCTGGAGAACGGGAGGGTTATGGCTTCTTTCCAATACTGTCAAAACAATTGTGTAAAGTTGTATAACTGCGGGACCTTGCATATAAATCTGATACTTGCCAATTAAATTTGCAACTTATCAAGAAATTTAGTTTGTCAAGTTGCACCCAGTTCAGATCATCTGTATGAATGCATCAGAGGTTCTCTGAACTGGGGCATTCAAACGACTGGGAGGGGTGTTCTGAAGCTTCTTTCCATGCGAGGTTTGAACTGGCGTGTCAATGGAAGGATGCATTGAACAATGCCATTCCGGACTGACGTTGTTATTAGTCTTCCCGTTCTTCATGGGCCATGCGAGCCATTCGGAGAAATACTCACATTATATATTATCTTATGTTAGTCCCTCCTTCTTGAATGGTGTAAGATGAAAGAACATGCAATTAATGGATATTTCTATTTCGACATTTGGCCACTTCTATTTGGAGGTGCCACAAGTGCATTCTTGTAGATCAACTGGCCAGATGTATCCTCACCCTCCGCTTGCACGTCTTTCTCTGACCCTCACGTTCTCGTACTTTCTTTCTTCCACTCTCTCTCCCTCTGCTCATTCTCTCTGCCATTCTGCCCCCCCCCTCATACCCTCTCCCTCTCTTTGCTTTCAAATTCGTCATCCGCCGTCTCATCCGAGCTCTCACTTCCTTTTTTTTTGTTGAGCATTGCCGTGTACAGCTGTTTTTTTTTATATTACCTGGATGTGGTTTCATCTTGTATTGCGATTTTTCCTCCGCAGTGTTGAAATTCTCTTACCTTTTGAGATGTCCTGGCGGAGTGTGCTTCCCTTGATGGTGTGTCTGACGATCTCCTCAGCCTCTCCTCCCTCAACATCTCTTTCCATTCCTTCCCCTTCTCCTTCCCCTCCTCGAGTAGATGTTCCCGTGGAAGATCCCCTTCCGGCCTCTCCTCAGTCTGATTTCCGTCGTCCACGAGTTCTGATCTACTCGCCAACCTTCGGTCACTGGCACGCAACTTTCCTCGCTAGAATGGCTGATCTACTTCAGGAGAACAACTACGATGCGGTTGGATATTTCTTGCTGCTTTTGGTCTATGTTATATGAATGTCTCGTTAGATTCTACTTCAAACACTTTCGGTAAATGCCATTATCACTCTTACTTTCTCTTCCTCCTCTCTCTCTCTCTCTCTCTCCTTCCAGACCGTGCTCTCTCCTCTGATGATGCCTGATGTCCTGACCGGCCCTTTGGTTGCCCGTCGCATCGATATCCCCACCCACCCCCTGACAGCCGAGCAAGTCTACCAGAGTCAGAAGGCGACCCTGCAGAAGCTGTGGACCAAGACGGATCCTTACGCGGCAGCCAAGGACATCTTTGTTCGTTTCTTCATTGTACATCCACATTCTTCGTTACTTTCTTATTCACTTGAGTACACAAGAGTTTCCTGTTTGCAGGGACCAGATGCTCGTTCTGCCAATTTCTCTACCATGTTTGCCGCGCAGTGCAACAGTCAGTTTATATGAGATTATTTTCTTTCTGTCTCTCTCTATACTTTTAAAATAACTTTTAATCTCTATTCATTTCTTATTTGGCTGTCTCCCTCTTCAGTGACTCTTTCTCGTGACTCGGTTATGAAAGAACTGCGAGAAGCCAACTTCGACCTCGCAATCACGGAACTCTTCGATCTCTGCGGACTTGGTTCGTTGACCTCCTCCCTTCGCCTCTCTCTCCTGTATTCAAGATACTTTTGTACAAATGCCAGCTTTTAAAAGTGGAAATTAGAGCATACTTATCTACGGACAGCGCAGCTTTTTTGCTGAAAACTTCCCACACATCCGATCCTCAGACCGTTGGGTTCAGCAACATTTAGACTTGCATTTTTTGTCCTTCCATTTTTATTTTTAAATCCTGTAGTATATTTCAGCCTCTCGCCCTTTCGCTGCATTATATCCACTCTTTCTCGTTTTCCGTCTAATTTACTTTCCCACAGTCGCTGCTTCTCCTTACTCTCTCTTTCTCTCCCACTCTTTCTTCTATTTCTATTTCTCTTTTCCCTCTCTCTCTGCCTCTTTCTCTTTTTCCCTCCCTCCTTTTCTTTTCTCCAGGTCTGTTCCATGAGCTGGGCATCGATCGAGTGGCCCTTGTGTCGACAGTGCCGGTGCACGAGTTCTTCATGGTGCGCCTCGGACTGCCCTCGCTGACTTCTTCTGTCATTAGTGAGTTCTTCCTCTCTCCTTCAACCCTCTCTCCGTCTATTCTCTCCCTCTCACCCTCTCTCCCTCTCACCCTCTCTCCCTCTCATCCTCTCTCCCTCTCATCCTCTCTCCCTCTCCCACTCTCCCTCTCACCCTCCCTCCCTCCCTCCCTCCCTCCGTCCCTCCGTCCCTCCCTCTCTCCCTCTCTCCCTGCAGGTTCTCTAGCTCCAAATGTGCCGGCCGACCACATCGACTGGACTCTGTCCGACGTCGTCCTGAACTGGGCCCAGTCCATGATAATCGCCCGCGACTTGTTCGCCCCCCTCCTCGCCAAGCAAGAAGCCATCTTCCGTGCCAGGGATCCGAACTTCCCCGGATTGGAGGTGAGTGAAGGGACCCATCTCTCTCTCTCTCTCTCTCTCTCTCTCTCTCTCTCTCTGTCTCTCTCTCTCGCTCTCTCTCTCTCTCTCTCTGTTTCTCACTCTCTCTCTGCCTTTTTCTCTCAGACCTTGATGCGTCGTGCAGCTGCCCTCTTCGCGAACAGCCATCCCCTGCTGCACTTCAATGACCCAACTCTTCCCAACTTCGTGCCCATCGGTGGATTCGGAGTGACTCGCCATCCGAAGCCTCTTCCTAAGGTAGGTTGCTGATCATGTCTTCCCTCTTTCTCTCCCTCTCTCTCTCTCTCTCTCTCTCTCTCTCTCTCTCTGTTTTTCTCTGTCTGCCCTCCTCTCTTTCCATTCCCTCCATCCTACAGGAGTTCGGTCCTCTCTTCGCCCTTCGCCGCCACACTGTCCTGGTCTCCTTCGGTACCTTCTTCAAGGCAACCAGCATGCCCTCTGGCCATCTCCGCAAACTTCTGTACACTCTTGGATCCCTTCCTGATGTCAGAGCCTTGGATGGTTTTGTGATCAGTCTCAGAATTATCTTCTTTCACAACCAGATCTGTTTCTTTCAGGTCACATTTTTCCTGAAGCATGAGAACTCGACTTTGATCGAGCAGGTCCACGGCATTCCCATTCCACCAAATGTCCTCATCTTCGATTGGCTCCCGCAGAGCGACCTTCTCGGTTATTTACACTTCAGAGAGATGCTACAGTAGTGCAAATAATTAGTAATTTCGGCACGAGACATTTTATTTTGACCTTATTAAGAACTTTATTATTTAAAGTGAACGGCGAGAATTGCAGGTGATCCTCGCCTTTCGCTTTTCATCACTCACGGGGGAATTGGCAGTACAATGGAAGCGGCATTCCGGTGAGAGGAGAGTGAGAAGAGGAGAAGAAAGAGTGGCTCTTGCAGTGGCTGCCCAACTCTGGTCATCCCCATCATGTTCGACCAGCCACGCAACGCTCTCATGATGGCTCGCCATGGATCTGCCCGCATGGTCAGGAAGGAAGTCGTCTTCGAGGATTACAAGCACGACTTCTCCCTCCAGGCTGTCATTATCAAGATGCTTGTCGACAAGTCGTTAGTCTCTTTCTCTCTGTCTCTCTGTTTCTCTGTCTCTCTCTCTCTGTCTCCCTCACACTCTCTCACTCATGCTCTCTCTCTCTCTCTCTCTCTCTCTCTCTCTCTCTCTCTCCCGCCCTCTCATATCCTCCAGGTATAAGAAGGCAGCAGTAACCTTGGCTGACCGCCTTGCCAAGTACGAAGACCCGAACAAGATTCTCCTTCGCCGGGTTTGGCTTATCTTCTTTTATGTTCTTTGTTTTCTCTCTTCATCTTTTCATTCCTCAGATAAACTACATCGTCTCAGTCCCCGCCTCCTACGAGTGGCGCAACTTCGACGGCCGAATCCCCCACCAGACCCTGCTGTCTCTGATGGTGCCCGAGGTGCTCTCCTCTCTGGCCTCTCACTACCCTCTCTCCATTGGCTTCTCCCTTCTCTGCCTCTCTGTCTACCTGTTGCTCTCCCTTTTCCACCTGCTCTTTCTCCGTCTCCCTCTCGCCTCTCTCGCTGCTATTCGCAGGCTCATTCGTGTCTAGTTCTGCAATCACCTTTTCCTGCTATCGTGAGATCTCATTTGGGTGACGCAAATTGCTAAGCTCACCGCTCTTGTTTTATGCTCTCATCAGTTTTCACCATATCATGCTTTAAACTATTATAGTAGATGTTGATCATGTGCAGAAGTTAGGAGTATAGAGATTTTTGAAGTTTAATAAATATTATGAGATGAAAATATGTAAAGGTGTTGATTACGTTTGGCTAGCGGATGAGGGGAGGGAGAGATGAACATGGGTGTGATATGAGGGAGAAGACGCTGATCGAGAGATGAACTTGCTAAACGAGCTGCTGCAATTGCCAAACTTATTGTGAGATGAAAAGCTCGAGGGACGGACAATTGAGGAAGGAGAGAAGAGAGGAAAAGAGGAGGGGAGGGAGTAGGGAAGGAGGAGAATCAGAATGAGTCAGTGTAGCCCAGGCATCGCATTGCTTTCATTCCATGTATGTATCTCTCTCCTTCTCTCTCTCTCTCTCTCTCTCTCTCTCTTTCTCTTCCTCTCTCTTTCTCTCTCTCTCTTTTTCTCTCTCACTCTTGCTTTCTCTCTTTCTCTCTCTCTCTTCCTCTCTCTTCCTCGTGTTCTTCTAGTCTGTTCTGGAAGGGGGAGGACACTCCCATTCATACACTCTTTCTTCTTAGGCAGGCATACCTGTAAGTTTAGGAGATAGAGTAAGGACGAGACTGAGAGCGAGGGAGAGAGAAAAGAGAAACAGTAAGTAAGAGAATGAGAGCGAGAGATAAGTAAGAGATACAGCAAGGATTGAGAGAGAGAGCTCACACGAATGAGATAGAAAGAAAGAAGAGAGATAGCGAGGCTGATGCTGTAAGAGGGAGAGAGAATGAAGGAAAGATGACTTGACCAATCCGGCAGTCCATGAGACTGGAATGACCCCTTTCGTCACTCAGCCATCCATGTCCTTCTCCTTCCTCCGCCGCCTTCACATATTGAGGAACTCACTCCTCAGGCAAATAACTGTTTTCTTTCTCTCTTCCTTCGTTCTTTCCTTCTACCGATCTCTGTGTGAATTCTCTCGGTCTGTCTCATTCTTAATATCCACCGGCTTTCCCTCGTTGTTGGTGCATCTTCTGATCCGGTCTTTCTTCCCCTTTTGTTCCTGCTCCTCGTTCTCGAATGTCCCCTCCCCTTCTCCAGCTGCCTTCAATATGTGATCGAACGTCTCTTTATGCAAACTAGACATCATTCCTTTTACAAGTCTCCCGTTAACTCAGCAGGGAGTCCATCCTGGAGGAAGACAACATCTTCTACCCTCCAGTTGCACTGCACTTTGCTGGATCAAACAAACAATGTTCTGTTCATGGCTTTACTCATCTCTCTCTCTCTCTCTCTCTCTCTCTCTCTCTCTGTCTCTCTCCCTCTCTTTCTCTCTCCCTCTCTCTCTTTCTCTCTCTCTCTCTTTCTCTCTCTCTCACCCAATCCCTCTCCCTCTCTTGATCATTCTTCTCGCCTTTTTCAATCTCGCAAGATCCACTTGACCGTTTTCTGAGTTCTTTTGTCATTTCTAAATGAGTCAATCACTGGTTTTCACCAATCTCTGCTATTTCTTAATTTGCCGTGTTTATCCTCCTTCTTGAGTGCAATCTGAAGAAGGTCAGCAACGAGACTTACACTCCTTACCATTAAGCGAAAGTGTTAATCTCCACGTTAAACTTGTGAAAATGCAAAATAAGCAAAGAATTTGAAGATTGAATTGTTCAGAACTACGATGTGTATCCCTTCGTCGACTCTCTTATCATATATGTATGTGTTTTATTCTTTCAGTTCTCTCTCTCTCTTTCTCTCTCGCTCTCTCTCTCTCTCAATCTCTGTCTCCCTCTCACTCATACTCTCCTCTCGTCCTCTCATCGTCTTGGCTACCAATATCTTGTTCCATCGTGATAGTGTGACCATTTCCGTTCCCGTCGCATCCTCCATTGCGTCTTCGTGTTCTGAGTCTTTTGTCAGGCCTGTAATTGTCCTTCTGCCCACGCATCCTCAAGATGATCAAGGGGGCATTGATATAAGAGCAGGAAGGAAATGGAGAAACTGATAGAATGGAATATGGCTCTGAATCTGGATGTTGAAGGCGAAAGCGAGTGTGGCGAGGAGTGAAGAGGAAGCATCAGCAGATGCTGCCTCTTTCTCTTTCTTCATCTCCTCCTCTTCGAGGATTCTTCCTTCTGCTTTCCCTTGCCGCTCTCTTCTCCACTTCTATACAGACTCAAGGTTTCCATGGTTCTCTGAAGTATGTACATACATTGCTTAGAATTTGTTAACTTCTTGTTCTTGCCGTACCTCGTGTGGCCAATGACTTCAAAGTGCCCCTTTGTACTTAGGGGGTCTCATCGCTTTCAATGATTTCTCTTAAGCTGTCACACAATGCGAGAAAACAACTTTCTTCGCTCGAGAGATTAGCGATAAAATCGCAAATCAGATCGACATCTACTATACCAGGCAAGAAAACATTGAAAGGGAAAGAGAGTGAGGAGAGAGAGAGAGAGAGAGAGAGAGAGAGAGAGAGAGAGAAACGCCTGGAACAAGGCATCACATGCATGTATACATACATATACACGCAAGCGAATAAAAAATATTTTGGTTGAATGTAGCTGCGAAATAGAGTAAACTAGAGCATTGTAATGTTCAGGTCAGGAGTGAGATCGGCGGAAGAATGCGCTGTTTTTTGTGCGAAGAGGAAGTTCTGCCGCTCCTTGCTGTACAACCCCGTCCACTCCAACTGTTCCCTCAGCTACTCCGCCACTGACAACTGCCGGTTAATCTTCCTGTTTCCTTAAATAAAAAGATATGATTACCTCGTGCTCTGGCTCGTTTACACCTTCTCTCACACATTCTGTCATTCTCTCCTTATTTCTCTCTATACAGTTATTTCAAGTCTTTGCACATTTACTATCTAACATCTCTTCCACTTTTTTGGTGATGACCATGGAGATTCTAAGCGCAGGATTCCCGGAGATTCAAGAGACAAATTGCAACTGAGCATTCTCCACAGGCTGCGCAATTTCCACTTTACTACTTTTTGTTCTCGTGCTCATTTCTATTCTTCTCTCGTTCTATCGCTTTCGTTCTTCCTCACACTCTCTCTCTCTCGCTCTCTCTCTCTCTCTCTCTCTCGACCACCCCCTGGCTGGTTCTAGCTCGGTGAGTGAAATGGAAAGTTGGGCTCGTCCGGTGCCGTGGTCTTTCTTCCCGGCCGAGGCTTGCAACGGGTTTCGAATATTTGGGCACCAAGAGATTAGAAGAATGGGAGAGAGAGAAAAAGACAAAGAGATAAAGAGAGAGGGCGAGATAGGGAGAGCGAGAGGGAAAGGAGGAGGAACAAAAGAGTTAAGGAACACGGGGGATTGGAGAGGAGGAGGCTTTTCGAATCGTTTTAGAGCCGTTTGCGGCAACGGATCAAGCAATTTATCACGCATTTGAATACCAGAGCGAGGGAATGAATGAGGGAAAGTGAGAGATGAGGAAGATCTTGAGGAGGAACCGTCCAGAAACAGTAATTCCTGCTTATATTAGTTGAAGAACCTTTTGCAAAAGGTAATGGCTGAAGTTCACTCATGCCTTTTTAATATTTGCTAATACGTTTCGGAACATGAAATGATTGTGTAGCAGCTATTGAAACATAGCAAAAGAAAAGAGGAAGCCCGCTCCTTAGAATTATAAAATCCATAAAATTTCCAGCTTGTCTTTCGAGACCCTTGAGTTGTGCATTTGAAAGGAGGAAGTAAGAGCAGTCCAGGTCAAGTGATTGAAGTGGCCACTTGTCACTATAACGAACCCCGCGTACTCTCTTGCAATACGAAAGATTATTGAGTATGTCGAAAAGGAGCCTCAGCAACTCTGATCTTTTAATAATCAATAAAATGTTTAGAGTAGAGAGACGGCGATATCGATCTCTTCCAAGAGGAGAGCCTTCGCTTCTCCTCATCACTTGCATTCGGAAATGCTCCGATGACGTTGAACGTCAGTTATTATATACTTTTTCTGACTTTGTAGATTAAAATGGATTCTATTAGAAGGTCTTTCTGAAACCAACGACGCATTTGAGATGAGATTCGTCGTTCACCTTTAAATCGAGTGAAAGCAGTGAACGGAGTGGAAGTGATCACAGCTGAAGCGAGGGACGGAACAGGCAAAGAAGGAGGAGAGGCCCCAGCCATCCAGGAGGATGACGATGCATCCAATGAGGTTAGCTAGCACACATTTTACATTTATTAGAGCATTGGTCTATGAAAACGGAAAGGAAAGATATTAAGGTAGTGGAAGAGAGAACGGAATACAACACATCGAGTAGCCGAATCATTAGAAGACTACGCAAGCCTCCGAGTCTTATCACTGCCACCCTCGACTCTCCTTCCACTTCCACTTCCACTTCCACCAACTCTCCCGTTCGTTCCTCCTTCGCTGTCTCAAATGGCAAATACATCTTTCTCTCTCTGATAATCGGGAGATGGTTCTTTCATACAGTCAACGCTGTCACCATCCACCACAACAACTTACAACAACATGCTGCTCCTTACTAATCTAAGTCACCTCATTGGAATTGAGGATGTCGCGAAAAGAAGAAACTCAGGTTCATTGTCAACACTCTTTTCCAGCATGAGTAAGCTGTAGTTTTTCTTGAATATTTTTATTATATCACCAAATTACAGAAGACTTGCCTCCGCAAGTGTGTTTCCGTACGAAGAAAGGCAGATTTCTACTCGGAGGCTCCTTCAAACGAATTGCGCACTTAACAATTGAACAATGCCGGTTTGTTAATCTGCATGCATCTGAATTGTCGAATTGGCTAGGGTGCCTTACAAGTCATGGATACTGCTTCATAGCTGAATCACTGACCCTTTCCATTGTATTTCTCTCTTCTCTCTGCCTACTCTCTCCATCCCATCTCTCTTCTCCTCTCCCCTCTCTCTTCTCCTCTCCCCGCTCTCTTCTCCTGTCCCCTCTCTCTTCTCCTATCCCCCTCACTCCCTTCCCCCTCTCACTTCCCCCTCTCACTTCCCCCTCTCTTCTCTCTCTCTCTTCTCCCTCTCACTTCCCCCTCTCTTCTCCTCTTTCTTCTCCCTCTCTCCTCTCCCTCTCTCCTCTCCCTCTCTCCTCTCCCTCTCTCGTCTCCCTCTCTCCTCTCCCTCGCTCCTCTCCCTCTCCCTCTCCCTCTCTCCTCTCCCTCTCTCCTCTCCCTCTCTCCTCTCCCTCTCTCCTCTCCCTCTCTCCTCTCCCTCTCTCCTCTCCCTCTCTTTTCTCTCTCTCTCTCTTCTCCCTCTCACTTCCCCCTCTCACTTCCCCCTCTCCTCTCCCTCTCTCCTCTCCCTCTCTCCTCTCCCTCTCTCCTCTCCCTCTCTCCTCTCCCTCTCCTCTCCCTCTCTCCTCTCCCTCTCACTTCCCCCTCTCCCTCTCTCCTCTCCCTCTCCCCCTCTCTTCTCCTCCAGATGTGAGTGTGCGAATGCCTGGAGGATGGCTGGTCGCTGCTCCAGCTTCAACTTCTTTTCGAATGGAATGTGTGTTCTGAACAGCGGAAGCCATCTCGGCCGATTCGACCTCATCGAAGAGCGAATGGCCACTTATCAATACGTCTCTTGCGACATTACAAGTTTGCTTCTTATCTCAGTTTTTGGATTGCTTGTAATTTGCATCGAGAAACGCATCCGTTGTCCTTTGATTAATGCTTGTCCTATAAGTCACTCGTTTTCCATATATTCACTTATCATGAGTGAATATAAGGTAAATGATTTAAAATGAAGTCGATTTGCAGTGCTTCTCGGCATCGCTGACATTGTTTGTGGAGAGATGGAAACGGGAAGGACGGAAGTATCAACCAAGCCAGCTACAGTTTTCTCCAATGTTTGGAGTATGTTTTCTCATACTTATTTTATTATGCACTCATAAATTATCTATGTATGTATATGAATGATCAGAAAGGAAATAGCAATGCATGCGTCTAGGAAGAAGCTGATGGCTGTGATATTGCAGAGGAGTCCTCCGAGACAACTAGGATGAGGTCGCTGAGAAAACAAGAAGAGACTTCCGGAAGGGAATCTGGAATACATTCACTCGGAGAGGGAAGTGGAGAAGAACAGGAGAAAGAAGAAGAGAAGGGAAAGGATGGGGGGTCAATCACGCAAATGATTCGTCATCAAATGGCTGAGATAACTTCTGAGCCGGAAACTCTGATGGAAGCAACTCTCTCAACTACGGTTCTAGCGAAGACCACGGAGACTGCTCTGCCCACGGTGATAAGCACAACCACTCCGCCCACTACTTCTGCTGCGACTTCCACATCTACAACAACAAAAGAAATGACGACCACGGAACCACCAACAACTTCTACTTCCACAGTAGCCTCCACAACAACCTCCACAACAACCTCCAGAATAACCTCCACAACAACCTCGACGACGACATCAACAATTCCAGCGCCTTCCACTCCACGACGTACAGTTGTAACTACTCTAGAACCGGTGAAGGAGACATCGAAGGAGGACAAGAATGAGGAGAGTGAGAAGGACGAAGAAAGGACACCTAAAAAGGGCAAGAAGAAGGACGAATTGAGCAAGAAAACCAAAAAAACGAAGGGGAAGAAACGACGGATTGATGAGGTCTTTTTGATCCATTACTTATGTTCTTTTCTATGCCCAAGCGACTTTACCTTTCATTATATTTTTGGGTGTTTACTGAAATTTTTTGTGATGAAAATTAATTGCTTGACGTTGCAGAGTGACGAAGAAGAAGAAGAAGAAAGAGGTCGAAGAATTCTCTCAAGTCGAAAATCGACAAAGCCTGGTCATAAGACGCAGGAGTGCTTCGAGGAGCTCTTCGACTACGTCATGACCTCCACTGCGGGGGGACTGGAGCACGACGTGTCCATCGAGGAGTGCAAGTGCCTCTGTGCTAACAGCTTGTTAGCTTTTCTCTTTGCTAATACTCATTTTTATTTTTGAAGTACGTAAAAGAAATTAATGTTTACACATCTTCACATTACAACAGAGATACTCGTATAATGCTGAACTTTATTGAGGGCGTCGTCCCGCTACGCCTTCCAATGTCTCTCCGCAACCTACTACCACAACGAGAGAGACTGCGTCCTCAATGTTGAATCGCGTCGTCAGCGGTCTCTTTTCTCTTCACTCTCTTTCCTCTTCACTCTCTTTTCTCTTCACTCTCTTTTCTCTTCACTCTCTTTTCCTTCACTCTCTTTTCTCATCACTCTCTTTTCTCTTCACTCTCTTTTCTCTTCACTCTCTTTTCTCTTGCAGACCCGAACTCCTGGAAAGACATCACCAGCACACTTACAATGTCACTTATCTCGGACTCGACTGCACAGCGAGTTAGATCTTTTTAACCAAGTTGTCAAAGCTTTGTAAAGAAAAATATATTCTGTCTGAAGAGGAGGCTGTGCGCCTTCTGAAGGACGAGTCACTGGAGGCGGGCTGCATTCAGCCATTCTCCACTTCCACTCTGCCCCCCACTACTACACGCGCTCCTATTCTCGCGATGTCAAAACCATTCGAAGGTCTCTCCTTCTCTCACTCTCATTCTCACTTCATCTCAACTTCCCACCCTCTCGTTGATTCCAGTTGGATCGGATTCGTGCTTCCTTGAGCTGCCTCGCTTCGTGTTGGAGGGAACGGCCCAGGCAGTCGAGGCTGACGTCTCAATCGAGCAGTGCAAATGCTACTGCGCAGATGCTGAGAGACGGTTCATATTTAGTGCAAAGATTTTCATATAAAATGGCAGAGAGTCTGGATAATTTTGTAAGAATGAATTGAATTGTATATTGTTGACTAATCTACTTGGCAGGTACAAAGGCGACTCTTGCCTAAGCGTCCAATACTTTCCGCAAGGGCGAATCTGCTTGCTCAACAAGCGAAATCGGTCTGCACTCTTTTCATGCTACATTCATTTTCATGACTAGAGTTGCATACGTAGAAGTCCCCTGCTCAGATTAATGAAGTCTACGAGTTTACGTCCTTATTCCAGATTCACGAATCCGGAGACCTTCAACTACGTTCCGTTGTCTCCCCAAAACTACTACGAAGCAAAGTGCATTTCCAGCATGGAGATGACCATGGCCTACGTGGACAACGAGTGCATGGAGTGGCTCACCCCCATGACCGCAGTCATTCCAAGCCAGCCCCCTCGGCAACTCAGAACCAACAACTCCCAGGACGACGCCGATGAAGATGAGTTAGTACCAGACAATTATTCATTCTGGTTCGTAGCTGATATCGATTTTGATGAAAACATTGTTGTTCTTACGAAAATCCCAATTTATTTCTTCAGTGATGAGTCGTTGATGGAGAAGAAGCGAAGAAGAAAGACAAGAAAGAACCGAAAGAAGTCTCATCGAAGACACGAAGACGCAGAAGAAGAAGAAGATGACGATGCAGAGGCAGACGAGGAAGAAGTTCAGAGGAGGAGGAAGAGACCAAGCAAGGAGAAAAGGAGGTTCAGGAAGAAGAGACTCCCGCTTAGGAGAAGAATCTACGAATACGAAGACGAAGAATACACCGATGAACAATGTCAGAAATGGTTTTCTTTTCGCAATTTTTCTTATAAATAGTCTTACCTTCAGTGCCAGTAAAGCGGGTTTTGCGGAGACTGAGCACAGCGACTACCACGAGACCGACTACGACCTCCTCCACAACGACAACCTCCACAACCACCACAACCACCACAACTCCCCGTCCAACCACGACCACGCGGAGGACAACAACCAGCACCACTCCCTCCACCACAACAACCACTGTCTCGCATCCTCCACGACGGGTTCGGTGGCTACCCTTTAGTAATGAAAATATTTTTTGTTGTCTATTTATGTTGTGTAGGTCAGGATCAATCCTGCGATCCCAGAGGCAGAAGGATTCGATGGCGATGAATTGGTGGACTTGATGAGAAGTGAGTGGATCGCGAGCAAGGAAGAACTCTTGGATGACGAGAGAATGATGGAGGAGAAGATTCAGAACATTCGATTTGATAGAGACGACGAATACTCGAGCAGCGATGAAGTAAAGCACAACTCATAATGCACATTCATTATTATCATAATCAACTCATCACTCTTTTTATTTCGCTTTTATGCTGCCATCTGCTGCTTCAAAAGTGTTCAATTTCAGAGTTCGGAGGATAGTTCTTCGACTTCCTCTGACTTCAGCGATTACAGTTCTTCGAGCGAATCATATTCTGCATCTTCTTCCTCTGAAGAATATCTACCTGAAAGACACTGGAAGAAGACAACGAAACAGCCGTTGAAGAAGGGAACGAGGAAGTCGAATTGGAACATCGCAGAACACCCTCCCTCCACTCGGCCGCCTTCTTCTTCCACTACAATGACTCGCAGTTCAACCAGCACAATCATGACTAAGACTACCAGTTCGTACACTTCCACGTCGACGGCTTCTTCTACAACTCAACCAACCACGACAACCAGCCCCTTTTCAACTTCTACCAGCTCCCCCTTAATGACCGACAAGCTATTAGAAGATTCAAGGAACGAGACCATGGATGATTCTGGGGAACTGATGTCATCTTCTCCGTTGAACACGACAACCACAACGCCAAGGAGCACAACTCCGAGAAGGACAACCACAACGTTGCCGAAGATCCCGCGAGCCGGTCCTTGTTCCTACTCCACGATCTACCAGACTTCCTTCCGTGGATACCGCCTCATTAAAAACCTCGAAGTTGCCAAGTTGGTAGATTAATTTTTTTCTATACAAATTTTATGTAATGCACTGTGTGTCTATGTACCTTAAGGAGTTACAAAAATTTAAGTGCATACAAACGTACGAAAAAGGAACTAAATAAAAGTGCCCTAACTTGAGCCCGGCGGAGTGCCTCTCCGCCTGTCACTTCTATTCCTGCCGCAGTGCGAATCTCTACTCGGCCGGCCAATGCGAGTTGTTCCGCGACTCTCTCATTGACTACCGTCGCTCTGATCTACTCGGATTCGAACACGGCGCAGTCTACTTTGATGGCATTCAATGCGAGCCACCGGAAAGCAAGGAAGAGGAGGAGGAGACAACCACGAAACCTCCCTCCACTGAATCTCCCTCCACTGAACCTCCCTCCACTGAACCTCCCTCCACTTCCACTACCTCCTCTCCCTCAACCACTTCTTCGTCTTCTACCACAACCGCTTAATCTCATTCCATTTACCAAAACAGACATATCATTAAGGCAAATCTCAATTCTACATCGTTTAATTAGTCATTCGAACTACGGGTCGTTTCCATTGTGCATTTCCCGGCTTCTTTTTCGTTGTAATGAATTTGAATATTTTGTGCCATCATTGTAAACACATGCAATAAAGCTTAATTAAATAATATATTCACTTTAATTTCTTTTATATCACTTTAGCTCTAATGTTCTCCTGCTTCACCATGTATCCAGTATATCGCATGCTCTGCCTTCGCCTTGCACTTCCAAAATAATGAAGAAAACATTATAACCAGGTGAAACTTTTTCGGTAGAAGGAAATCAAAAACAATTTTGCAGTGTTTTATTTCTTACGTGTCTTTTACCAGCATTGCTGTCAGATTTGCTGTTGCACTTTTGCTTCAGCCGCTACCGGCAATAAAGTATTGTTAGAAGAGATTATGTGTTCTTCTTTGTTAGCTCCAGTTCTTTTTTAACAGCTTTCTCCTCGATCCACAGAAGAATCGTCTAAAATGTAGCCTAATCATAAATCATTCAGCGGTTCGTGTTTTTTTCTTCAATCCCTCTCGAAATCACGGAAAACAGGGCATGCGTTCATCGTCTTTCTCTTTATTTGAAATCACTTCTCTCTATCTCACTTTCCCTCTTGCTCTACTTAATTGCTCTCTCTCTCTCTCTCTCTCTCTCTCTCTTTCTCTTTCTCTTTCTCTTTTTCTCTCTTTCTCTCTCTCTCTCTCTCTCTCTCTCTCTCTCTCTTACTGTTTCCCTCTGTTCAAAACTAGCGTTCTGATTATGCATGCTGCACTAATCTTACCATCCTTCAAACCTTCCAACGTATCATTTCGGATGTTGAATTTTCAGCCATTTTCGGGGGAAAAACTACCGGCTTGCGCCGTGAGTGATGTAGACAAATAATCAATTTCTTTCGCATGCTCAAACCAGTTTATTCCAATATTGAACTTGGTATTGTTTGTCAAAAAAATTTAAATTATATATTTTTTATAATAGGTGAGTGTGCATACAAAGCAGATTATATCTGTTTAAATGCATACATATCAATACATAAGTTATCATTATTCTGCATGTCTAATATGATTTTTAAGCTCGAAAGTGACCGTGATATCGTGTGATGGGGAGGGTTCCATTTGGATTTCGTTTTGCAATTCTTCTGTTGACCTTCTTCTGCCTCTCCCCCATTGCCGCCAACTACTCTATCATCAACTTTGCCTTATTATTTTTATTAGGTTTTCGGAAGTATCTTTGGCAGGAATTTCAACACCACTACGAGTATTCGCCTGCTGAGAAAAGTTATCTGATGTGGGCTGTTTCGGCTGGCACTATTATTGGCACAATTCCATTGAACCTCGCATCCGTCCACTTCGGGGCCAAGTGAGAGGAAGAAGAAGAAGAGAAGTAGGAGAGAACCTTGCAGAGTGCCCTTCTTCCTCGCCGGTGTTCTCAGTTCGGCTGCTTCACTCACCACTCCCCTCGCAGCCCATGCCGGCTTTCTATTCTTCTTGATCATTCGTTTTGTTCAGGTACTTTCTGTATGTACATACAGACTACATACATGCATTCGCCACCCTAATTACCCAAGATCTTAGAGTAAAACACAAGATAAGTTTGCATATGTACATAGATATGTCCCTGCAGGGTCTGTCCTTCGCTGCAGACTTCGCAGCGGTAGGAGTGGTGACCGTTCGCTGGGCGCCCCTCTCAGAGACTGCCATTTTCCTCGGTTTCTTCACTGCTTTCTCAGCCTTTTCAAATGCCATTTCAAATGGAGTCACTGGCGCGGTTAATTCTTT
>CALZFC010000055.1:637500-690000 GCA_945643635.1 Allodiplogaster sudhausi
GCTCAATGTATATACTTATTTGCTTTCATTTACTCCGTGTATAGGAAACGAGTCCGTTCATTCATTCTCTTTTTGTTTAGAAATCTCCAGATCATGTAAAGTCCTTATTAATGCACATAAATCTTATTGCATAATGGGAGAAATCTCACTGAATGTAAAATGAAACGGTCGGCGACGCGACAAATTTCTGACAAATTTGCTTATCCATTCAGGCTTTCGTGACTCCTCGACGGGGTATTCTTTCGTCTAATTAGTCATGTATAAGATTTTGAAAGGTTCATTCTACTTTCTTTGATGGTTTCCGTGGCCACAGTTCAGTTGAAACTTTATAAAAAAAGCGCGGAAAGTGCAGTGAATAAGAGAAAGAGAAGGCAGCGGAGGATGATTATAGGGCTGAGTCGGAGAGAAGCTTCTCCACTTCTGATTCAACTTCCACTGCCGGCCTCATCTTCTCCTTTTCCTCCTTCCTTTTCTACTGCTGCCAGATAGCAACTCCATTGGCCCAATCACATAGAGAATGTCATTGTCCAGGTACCACGATTTGCATTATTATTAAAAAAAATCGCTTTGGAGAGTCATATATAGTAATTGAATTGATAACAAATTAAGTTGTTCATTCGAACTCTTTGTATCTGTATTGAAAAAGTACGTAGTTGTTTCTTTTATCTACATACAAGATCTCTATTAATTAGTTTAGAGTTATTGAATAAATAAGAAAATTTTAATTTCTTCTGGAACGCCAATATAATTGGTTGTTTTTCAGGAGCAGCACATTGGGAGTTCCAGAGGGAAACTCGGGAAGTCTCTCGCATCAACATCTGCAGTCTCAGCGAAACTCATCAGAATTTCAGGTTTTATGTTACAATTATCTGGACCTACGTTTTCAGGAAAGTTTAAATGTTTCGAAATGAATTGATCCTCCGCATTCTGCCCGAAATTCCGCCTATTAATGACCCCAATCAAATCTGACCTACGCCTTGTGAAGAGTTTATGGATGAAAGCTGGTCTATTCCCTTCACCATTGAGATGCTCGAGGAGAATGGCAAGAACACAAAATGAAGGGAAGAAGTTATGACCTCTCTCTCACCCTATCTCTCCATAACTCTCTTTCTCTATCTCTCTCTCTCTCTCTCTCTCTTTCTCTTTCGCCCTCTCTCTCGCTCTCCTAATTCTCTCTCCCTCCTATAACTTGCACACACCATATGTACTTTCTTCCTGTTCTTCTTTCTTTTTGAAGTTCAGCAGGCGCACGCCGCATTATACGTTGTAATATAGAAGAGAGGGAGAAGCATAGAAAGTGAACGGGGAAAGGGGAGACGAAAGAGAGAGCAGTAAAGGGAAGAAAGAGAGAGTGAGAGAAAGAGATGTGAGGGAGAAGGCGGGATAGGGTGAGATAGAAAGAGAGGGAAGAGAGAGAATGAGGGAGAGCGAAGGATAGAGAAAGATAGAGGAGGATGAGAAGTGAGCACGAGAATCGCTTGTCTACATGGAAGGGCGGATCTTCTTCGTCTTCTGGTGTCCTCTTCATTTTTTAATCTGGTGAGATGAAGCTGGCCTGGATGTTCTCGTGGATGTCTCCGATCTCTGGATTCTCCTGATATGGATGGCCACGTCGACAGAAGACTTCGTCTTATGAAACGGACTCACACCCTGCAGAGTGACTGGACGGGGGGCGCGAGTGAGAGTACGGAGGGGGACTCGCTCAGGGAATCCCCTCCTCCCCTCCAGTCTTCTCTCTCCGTCGACAACTCTTCCAACAACTTCCTCCGAATCCCTTCTGCTGCCGACTGCCAGCTTCTGGATCTGGAGAACCCTCCGCACATTCGGGTCCCATTCCCTATCATTCCTGCTAATTTTTTTCTTATATGCAGGATGCACATATGTATGTAGCTACATACTTCTATGTAGTTTTAATATTTACAACTTGCATTCTCGGTGAAATTAACCGTGGGAATCGTCGCGATACCAACGAGGGTGGCCTGGCTCTCATTCAGCGATTTTAAGAATTTACTCGAAATGTTGACATATATTTCGAGAAAATAGATAAAGAATAATAATCTGTGTATAGGATGTGATCGAGAAGATTCCAATGCGAGCTCGCTCTCAGAGTTGGCTCATTCGAACAAGGCAAATTCTACACGACGACCGAGTTTGTTTACGTCAATCTCAATTTCCAACTGAAGATGATGTCATTGCAGGAGCCGTCTCCCGTGATCTCCCACTGCATGTATTTCTTCTCCATCATTCTCTTCCTGGTCTCCTTTCCGTGGTGTCTCTTCTTTTGCATCAAAATAGTGAAGTAAGTCCATTCTTCAATCCTTTTTAGTGTGTTTCTCCAACGGAGTGTGTTCAGAGAGTACCAGCGAGTGGTGATCTTCCGCCTCGGCCGCCTGATCCGGAAGGGCCACAGCCTCCGCGGGCCGGGTCTCTTCGTGGTCCTTCCTTGCATAGACACCTGCAAGATGGTTACTTCCTTTTAGAGAGTTGTTTTGGTGGGGAAGGGAAAGCTGTCTCATTTGGGAGCATGGGAGTGAGAAAGGAGAAGTCTTCTCATGGACTCCCATGGGATCTTCCATCATTGGCTGGTGAGGGCAGCTGCATCTTCAGGGGGCCTCCCATTCTTCCCTCCTCACAAGTCCACAGCAATTTTGCATCTTCTCTAGCAAAAGCATTGGAAGAACTCCAGTCATGATTAATGGCTAGAAATGGAAAGAAAGTGCAGAATCATAGCTCTTTTTGCAAGATTGTATGATTTCCTACGCAATTCTAATTCCGCGAAAAAAATCCTTCAAATATTGGGGAAAATAGTCAGCGATTTCTTAATACCTTGAATAACATGAGTGTCAAATGAATATTGACAACAGGTAATTGCAGGTGGATCTGCGAGTTCTCTCCTTTGACGTTCCCCCTCAGGAGATTCTTTCCCGTGACTCGGTCACGGTGTCCGTGGAGGCTGTCATTTACTTCCGCATCTCCAATCCCGTGATCTCAGTGACGAACGTAAACGACGCTCAATTCAGCACTCGGCTGCTCGCTCAGACAACTCTCCGTAATGTCCTTGGCACGAAGACTCTCTCAGAGATCCTCGCCGAAAGAGACGCCATCGCTACTGTAACCATACATTTCATTCTTTTGCACATTCCATTGTTCATAGTTTTACTCGATGACTCATTAATTGAAATGAATGCGCTCTTGGTTAAAAGAAAATAACTCCAGTAATACATTTTAATCAGTGTTGCGATTTGTTGACCTCTTGGAAGCCACAATGCAGGGCTAGAAATCACCAACAATCATTAACGCACATCGGACTTAGTCGTTCTCTTTCTCTCTCATACTCTCTCTCCTTCCCTCTCATCTTCGCTCTCACTTCTTCGCGAGCTCTCTGTTTCTCTCTCCCTCTCTCTCCCACTTTCTCTCTGTAACTAATTCTCTTTCTGCATCCCGATCACACAAATCACTGCGGCACCCTTAATCAACCACCTCTGGCAGTCCCCAACAGCTGTCTCTCTGCGAAAACGTAGTGGTAGACAAACTTCAAAACCATCAAAATTAACCCCTTTATATTTGTGAATTAATTATTGGCTTCCTTGTAAATAATGAATACTTTAGATAACGGAGAAAGTTCTGGACGAGGGAACAGATCCATGGGGAGTCAAGGTACCGTATTCATCAATGATTTCTGGATTGAAAGGACTAAGAATCTTCTTAGTTTTAAGAAGTTAAGGTTGAGCGAGTGGAGATCAAAGACATCCGTTTGCCGCACCAGCTGATGAAGAGTATGGCTGCGGAGGCAGAGGCAGCGAGAGATGCCAGAGCCAAGGTCATCGCAGCGGACGGAGAGAAGAGAGCAAGCAGGTCAGACTCTTTTACAGAACATCACCTAAAAGGAAACTCTTTCCCAAGATGCCTGCGGGAGGCGGCGGACGAGTTGTGCACGAATCGACATTCCGTGCAGCTCCGCTACCTGCAGACTCTCTCTCGGGTGGCTTCCTCTCGCAACCACACTCTCGTCATCCCTTTCCCCGCTGAGGTCGGAAGGAAGCTCGTCGGACTATTTGGAAACAAAAAGTTTACCTCCTAGTCAATGCAAATTGATATTTAGACCCTAAGGTAGTTCCTCAATTTTGTCAGTTGATTGCTTGTCCCATCTTCTGTCTTTCGAGGTGTTACGATCCACCCTTGCCTTCCGCTCTCTTCTAGCATTGCAATCTGTGATCTTCCTCCCTCCCACATCCATGTCATAGAAGTCGTGTAATAGAAGAGCCTCAGTCATTTTATTTTCATATTCCTATGTATGTACATACACATTGTTATTGCTATGAACCACAGATAAGTGAGCATCTTTGGGAGAACACGAAAACCCGCACAATTGACCAGAATGAACAAATAACAAAAGAATTCAAGAGATCAGATCAAATATCTGAACACCCATAATTAACAACAAAATGAGATTCTAAAACGTAGCGAGAAATTTCCTATCCACTCTCCATGTAAAAAATATTGCAAAACTTAATATGATCGGAGCAGAAGAAAGAGAGGGAAGAACAGAAAATAAAGTATTGAAAAGTTATGGTAATTCGAATTAGATTTCGGTGGAAGTTTTGATGGAGGATATACCTTCAAGTCTTTTCTACTGCGATCACTCGAGTCCAACTGGAGAATTGACAGCTCCCCGCTTGACTCCCACTGAAAATTGTTGTACCTGTTAGGTCTCATAATTTTAAATAAAGCTGATAAGGAATACTGAAAGGAACTAACATAATCTTCATCATCGGTTGCCTTTCCACTTCCTTCTAAAACGTATTCCGTGTAATTACGGCCATGGATGAAGTTTGCCAGCCGAAACGACAACACCCCCATTCGCAGGCTTTCGTCAAGAAAGGAGCCTATAAAGGTAAAACATTTTCATTCTTATTGCGGTGTAAATGTATTATGATGTATTGTATATAAATAAATGTTGCTGCCTTAATATTTCACCGATTCTACATTTAGACCATTAAATGAAATACGAACCACGAAGAGGAGAGGCAATCGCTTCTTGGGTTTCAGTCTTCTGCTCGGTGACTTCTTCATTCCAACACTTATTGATTGGCTTCGCAGAGATCAGCGGGTCGCTGCAGATTGAACGAGGGAGTTCAGAGAAGAAGCCGTGCATTCCATTCATCTGCAATCGATCGATTCCAAGGAATATGTTCGAGTTTAAAAAGAATATTGGGAATGGAGAAAAGAGAGATGAAAGAGAGAAGGCAGACCTTGTCCAGAAGACCGTCAATGATTCTGCTTGCATGTCTGTTCTGACTCTCAGCTTCACTGGCAATCTGACGAAGAGAGTGACGGCGAGGGGAGAGGGGGGGAGAGGAGTCAGAGTGACGGCGGATTCGCATTCCCTCAGCAGAGAGACGCGCCTCTGTCAGCAGACACACCGAGACGACCTTCAATGCTTTCCTTTTCAATCCTTTCGTTGAGGGTCAAGCAGCCGATTACTCGGACAAGCAGCAAATGAGCAATCTCTCCTCAAGCCTTCTCACCTTCATGACCACTGAAAACCCGTTGACCACCCCGTGCTTGCCCTTCACGGCCCCTACGCGTTTTTTCCAAGACAAAACATTAATAAAACGTGCAAATGGCCGTTCTTTTAATGCTGATCTCCAATTTTCGTCTTCCTTTTCATCAATCGTTTTCTCATCGACATGCCAGCATGCTAAATACTTCCTGAGTTCGCCATTCTTTCGGCTCAACATACAACTATGTAAAACATTTATTTCTGAGTTTCAACGTTTAACGTTCTCATTTCCACTCGTTCCTCAAGTTAAACAAATCGTATTCTACCATTTCTTTTCATTTTCGTCCCTTTACTTCCCACCCTCCTTCCATCTCCGTCTCTCTCGCTCTTGCTTTCTCTCTCTCTCTCTCTCTCTCTCTCTTTCTCTCTCTCTCTCTCGCTCGCTCTCTTTCTCTCTCTCTCTCTCTCTCTCTCTCTCTTTTCCATTATTCAGTATAACATCTCAACATCACCGGGTCATAGCTATCCATTTGCTGTACCCCTTATTCCTATCGTATGAGTATGGAGCGTTTGAAAGATAGCGGCAGAAGGTGAATGTATGGCTCCAGATTGCCGGGAGGTCGAGCAGGGGCTTGGCCCTGTCTTCAGAAGAGTCGTAAAACTATTAATCAAAGAAGAGACGTGCCAAAATAAAGCCAGCGATGCGTGAAGAGTTGCAGAAACAGAAAAGAATGAGGACGAGAGCAAAAGAAAGTTGAGCGAAAGAGAAACATGCATTGTGGCAGCATCTACAACTTTTAGCTCTGCGGCATCCTTTGTCCCAATTTCTCTCTTTCTCTATCTATCTTCTCACCTCTCTATCTCTCTCCCTCTCAATCCCCCCTCCGCATACCTTATTGGATACTGTGGAAGCGCGTTCCTGGAAGGTCATGACAGCCTCGCTGAGCATACCAGGCAGAGCAGTAAGAGTGGCGGAGAGAGAAAATGCGTCGTGGAGTCGGAGAAGCAGACGAGACAGCCAGCCTGCAACTCATCTCTCTCTGCCTATACAATACCGCAACGGAATCAAGATATATTTATTAAGAATTCCCTTTATTTTGGAATTTAGAAACTGCAAATCCTTCAATCTATCACTTCTTTGAAAATCTAGCTCTTTTGCAATTGTAATGTTATATTTCCCTCAATGGCCCTTGAGGGGTCGCGGGAAGTACTTACAATTCATATTTTTCAAATACCTGGCGAAATGTTCTGGTCAAGACCATAAATATGGCAAAGCAGCTGCAGACAGTGGTTGCTCATTCGGCAGGTTCAAAGGATAGAGGAGGAGAGAGTAAAGGTGGCGCCACTTTGGAGGGAGAGAGACACTCACGGGGGCGCCAGAGGAGAGGGAGGCGAGAGGCATGAAAAAGATAGAAAGAGAGAGAGTGAGAAAGAGGTAGAAGAAAGCAGAAGAAGAGAAGCGAGAAGAAAGGCTACATTAGATGAATGGTGGGAGATGACCGCCTTGAGGGGTGAAAGGGGCAGATTAATGAGGCGAGGAGACCGTTCTTCCAACCGTGAGCAAATGTCTTTGTTTCCAGCAACCAGCACTCATTTTCATATTTCTAGCGAATGTAAGATGAATGAGGAACCAAGAAGAGAGTTCCACTGCTGATCGACTTGCACCATCTCGGAGAGACACTGGCCAAGGACTCGCTCGCAAAGAGAACGGCAGGGGAGGAGGGGCAGGGGAGGCACGGAGCAGGCTGGACACACTGATATACGAGTCAGAGACAACACGCACTCCTCCGATAGAGTCAACTGCGGACAACAACCAGTTATTAACTGTTTTCTCAGAAGAAAGAAACTGACTAATGTATAAAATATACATATATGAAGAATAAGAAAGGAGTTCTGCTAACGTTGACAAATGGCTCGAGAATGTCATGAGTAAGCTGCAGAGAATGGATGAGTTGTCGCCAGCCATGAAGAGTTCTCTCGAGATGAGTGACAATCCTCCGGGGGGCATCTCCGAAGGGAGCAATTGCCTCCATCGCTCTCCCCATGCACTCCGCCTCTTCCAGACCCACTTTCTGCTGCAATTAGAGAGGGCCATCCATGGCACCTTTTTCAGCAGACCTGACCTATAATTTGGAAATGGATTTATCGAGAACTAAGTGAGGTCATTCGCGGATAATAACATACTCTGACCATTGTTCGCTGAATCCCTTTGAAACACCACAACTCGATATTTTCTTTTCCCAATTTTTCTCAATCTCGTTCTGCGCTCTCTATCTCTCTCTCTCTCTCTTTTCCGTCTCTCTCTCTCTCCTCAAATGCAAACCATGGGATTCATGAGCATGAAGACAACTCGGAATAGTCGACGGAAGAAAGGAAGAACGACATCGGACACTCGCTGATCATTGGAAGTTGGGGAAGAAGAAGCAATCTGGTGAAGATCCACGAAGAGATCGGAGAAGACCTTAAAAAAGAAGTAATACCATTTGACCGCACTCGGATTGTGTCATCTCCACCCTCGTCTTTCCCTCTCTCCATCACCGAATGCCACCCAATTTGCACCTCTCCGGCCCTCTTCAATGATTCCTCCTAATGACTAATGAGGGAGGAATCAACTCCGTGCTGTGGTATCCTCTTTTCGTACCCATCAGCCGAAATAGCGAGGGCAGCACTCGAAAAAGCCATTCGCACCAAACAGAATAGAAAAGGGACCGCCATCGCTCAAGCTTCATGCGGCTACCAACGTTTCCGCGCAATCGTTATGACGGAGAGAGAGAGAGAGAGAGAGAGAGAGAGCTGGCGAAAGAGCGAGAGAGAGATAGTGAGAGAGAGAAAGAGCGAGAGAGAGAGTGATAGAGAGAGAGATCAGGTGAAAAGTAGAGATACAAAAAGACGAAAGAGAATGTCAGCGGATGAATGGCAAAGGTCGCGTTGGCACACAAATGGTCCTGCAGGAGTGAACGGGGTCAGCGAAGGAGTGTTCAGTCTCGGTGGGCATGAGAAGCATGGATTAGTCAGCCAAGGAAGGGGAGGGAGAAGCGGATCGGCCGAGGGCAGAACAAAGAAGGCACCGGCCTTCTCAGCACGGCCATCCAAAGTTCGCAACCATCACAATGGGATTACTCGGGACGGATTATGCAAAAAGGTCTACAAACAATTGCCAGCCGTTCAAGCCACGGACTCTTTCACTACAAGAAGACACAAGAATGAATGATCACAATGACAGAAGCTAGATAGAACTGCCTGAGCTCCAAGTTGTTATATTCTCATCTATTCATCTCTTTTCTCTCTCTCTCCCTTCCACTCACCCTCTCCCTTTCTCTCCCTCTCTCTCTCTTTCTTTGAATGGAAGATGGAATGCCTTGTCATGCTGCTCATAGAAGTGTCCGTATGTCTCGCTGAAGAGAGCGTCAAGATGTCGGTGAGAGCGAACGATAGAAGAAGAGAGATGGCCTGCAACCCATTTTATGATCTGAAGAATCCATCCATCGATTCCCAAATCATATGCGAGAATGTGGCAACCCATTCTAGTTCTATCCCTCTCTATTCAAACACTCTCTCCTCTCCTATGGCTGTCGGCCTCTTCTCTACTGGTTTGCCATCGGATTAAGCGCATTCCAGGTCAGAGACAAGCTACGTTCTCTGCGTTCTCCAATCATCCGGGTCACGGAAGATTCAAGAAGAGACTGAGGCAAATTAACGACCATAGCAACACCAGTGTCCATTTTTTTGAAAATTGATAGCGAACGCTTGGCCGGATGTCACAAGACACCGAGATGAGAGGGAGAGAGAGGAAAATGAGGAATGAAGGAAGGACGGCATGCCTTTGAAGAGAGCGACATTGGAAGAGATCTGTTGCCTGAGGCCGGAGACCGCGCCTTGCACTCTTTCCTGGTAGGCGCGGCGAGAGGCAGCCGCCCACTGGGCCATGTCACTGCAGCAGCCCGACCGAGATCGCACGCACTCCGACGCTGAGCAGAATATATATTCTAATATATTTGAACATGACAAAAAGTCAAGATTAAAAGTCTGCATCTACAGATAGGTCAATTTGTCATCTAAGTAGTAATGCAGGGCTGTTGGAATAGAACAAAAAGGTTGACCTTCACAATTTCCAGGAATTTTTCCAAGTTTCATTCCAATTAGCGGAGACAAGCAGTTGTCGAAGAAGAAAGCGCGGTGATGAGGAAACAGAGAGAAGGTCAGCGAGAGGGATGACAGAGTGAGAGAGGGACAAGAGAGACAGGAATGATAGGAGAGCACAGAGAAAGGGAGACGCAGTGTGTATGAAGGGAAGGATGCATTGGAAAGGGTGCAGATAACCAGAGAGACGCGCCTGCGGAAGCTTTTGTAGAAGCCGCGAGCAATATGTATATGTCTAAGTGGTTCGGGCAGAAGAAAGAGATCAGGGCGATTGAGCAAAAGGATCATCAGTGTGAACGAGAGAAAAGTAGAGAAGCAGAGAGTGGCAGAGGAGCGAGAGACAGAGAGAGAGAGAAAGAGAGAGAGAGAGAAAGAGAGAGAGAGAGAGAGAGAGAGAGAGAGAGAAATAAAGAGAGAGAGACAAATGGGAGTGAGTAGCAAAGAAAGAAACGTGTTGTACCTTGAGGTTTCTGGCAGACGATAGCTGAAGTCGACTGAAGAAGGAAGAGGAAGGAGAAGAGGGAGAGAGAGGTCATTTCAAGCCGCCATCTCATGCGCATCCCTGCAGAGAAGAGAGATCTGCTAGACCAGCGGAGGCGGGACTTATGACGCGAGACTGATCAGAGAGAGAGAGAGAGAAGGAGAGAGAGAGAACAAGGAAAGAGAGAAAAGGGAGAGTGGGAAGGGAGAAAACAGGAGGGAGACAGGGCATGACAGAGGAACAACGGTCTCTTCCATCTTCCTCCTACGGCAGCTGCGCATAGGCATTCTCTCACTCTCTCTCTCTCTCTCTCTCTCTCACTCTCACTCTCTCTCTCTCTCTTTCTCTCCTTCACGATCTCTCTTCGCTTGATCTCTCTCTTCTCTCTCTTCTCTTTATCTTCTAAGAAATCACCAGCTGCGCATACATGAGAAAATCGTGTTCCAAAAAGAAGTGATCATTAATTATGGTAAGGATGACAAGAATGACGGATGAGGAATGAGAATGGAGGGAATTGGAGATCTGAGAAAGAGAGAAAGAAATAATTAGAATTGTAAGAAATCTAATGAATTCTCTTCCCGATTAGGCATCTGATTTTGAGATATTAATCAGTAGAAACGATTGCGTAGCGAGTAAAGGAGGGATAATTCGGGTTAATGCACTGGGAATGTTGCATTCTATGAAAAAAAAGAAATGCGAAAGGGTCAAAATGCTATCTAGAAAAGTTAAGATGCCGAGTCAAGTGTACAGAAGACTTATCAATATCAGAAAATTGTGAGGATTGTCGAGAGAAGTGCATCCTCGCTTTGCTGAACTATTTGAGCGGTATTTGGAAGAGAATGGAGAGGATGAAGAGGGAGGGAGAGGCTC
Organism: Allodiplogaster sudhausi; assembly: GCA_945643635.1. Lineage (NCBI taxonomy): Eukaryota > Metazoa > Nematoda > Chromadorea > Rhabditida > Diplogasteridae > Allodiplogaster > Allodiplogaster sudhausi. Next base: position 648,495 of record CALZFC010000055.1, read on the forward strand.
CCCTTCCCATTGCAACAATAATAAAAACAGAGAGATAGAAGACACGGGAGGCGGTACAATGAAGGACAGAACAGGCAGAGTGACCTCGCAGCAGGAACGTCTTTTATGACTTGAGACAATACAGACATTAAGAAAGCAAGGAGAGAGAGTGAGAGAGAAAGAGAGAGAGGAAGAGATATAAGAAGAGAAGAGGGGAGAGAGAGAAGCAGAGCTTGTATATGACCATTGCGAGAAGTGTGATAACGAGGAGTCACTCACTTAGATTCACAACACTTTCCAAGCCTGAAGCAGGAATTCTCAAGACCATCTCAACTTGCCAGCTGAGACCAACTCTCAGTGGTTGTTTCAAGAGGATGTCACCAGAGTTATGATAAGGAGTGAAAGAGAGAAAGATAGAGAGAATGCAGACAACGAGAGATAGAGAGAACGAGAGGGGACAGGATACAGACAGCGAGAGATGGATAGAGACTGTCTCTCTGCCTGTTGCGGGGCAGTCGCCAGAGGGCCGGCCTAGCCTTCTCTCCCACGATTTCTTTCGCCTGTGTGTTGGAACCCGTTAATAGATGGGAACTGCCCGAACAGTACAAGTCTGTCTCTAATATCTGACATAATGAGAATGGACATTCCAAATGCCCAAATGAGGATGTAAACAAATAAAATTTGCAATTGCATGTATTTCACACGCGCAATTGGTGTGCCAGATAATACTTCACAGGTGCATACGTACATACATACATAATATGTATGTACGTAGCTGAATTGAAGTCTATCAAAGCGTATGTGGCTATCTCCATATATTTTGACTTAAATAGTACATATATATTTTGTAGATGCGGACTTTCCAATTTTTTCACGTCATCCGGTTCCCAAACCCTCTGACAAAACTAACATGAGAGAATGGACTGTCGTGAAGATTTGTTCCTCTCTATCCTGTGGCACAACTCCAACCACTTCTAGACTTCCAAAACAACTCAAAAACTAAACTACGATACTAAAATGTAAGAGAGGTAAAATCGGCAAAAGAAAAACCGATATCGGAAAACAGTTCTCGTGGCTTTCAGTGTACATATGTACATACATATGTATATATGTACATATGTAGAATGCAGGTTTTCATTCTTTCGCAACAGTTGATCCTGCCATTGTCAGGGATATTTGCACTATATTGCGAAAAGAAAGGGCAATGAACTTCTGGTTCATATATAAGGGCCATGCTGCTATGTTTTACTATTCCCACTTTCTATTCCAAGATGGAGTCCCACTTTGCCTTCAAAATGACAGAAGGGTTGGCTATTTTCCTGTAACCTTCGTATCTCCAATTTTTCATTTAATTTACTTACAAATTCTCTGTGTTTTTCACTGCTTCTTCCAAAGTTGAATGCCCGTTGTTACTAGTTTTTTTAGTTGTCGTTATGCGAAAGGTGTGGCTGGTAAGAGTCGCATACAAAAATGTGTTCGCTAAAAGAAATAATCCATAAGAAATTAAATAGTTTAAAGTAAAGGTGTGCTCTTTTCAGTAACGAAGAACGCCCTCCGCAGAACCAGAATTCGGAGAGAGATAAGAAAGAAGCAGAAGGAACCGAAGTTGAGCGAATGAGAAAAGACAAGAGAACTCATCAAGAAAACGACGTAAAAGGAAGCAAAGAACACAAGGAAGAGAAGAGCGGCGATTCCAAGGACGAGAAGTTTGGAACTTCGAAGAGTCCAATGAAGATCATTGAGGGTACGAAGAATCCCTCCGAACACACCGAGAAAAGCATCCACACTGACCTTGAGACTGCGAGAAGCCCCGTTAAGAGGTGGAAGGCCGTTGAGGTTGGGATGTTTTTGGCTGATTGGTTATTGTGGATGTTACTGATTTTTAACCGATATTTCAGACATCTGCAGAAGAAGGGGCTCAGAAAAGTGCACTCTCTGCTTCCGATGTCGACTTGGCTGCTTGCCAAATTCAGGCATCTTCTTTCAGTCAGTCCTCATCCCCTCAAGACTATTCCTCTCATCTGAACCTACATCGTACTCTTCCTCAGTCTTTCTTTCTCTGTCTTTTTCTCTCTCTGTCTCTCTCTCTCTCTGTATGTCTCGCTCTGTATCGTTCTTTCCAACTCTGCCTCTCTTTCTCCCTTTCTCTTTCTCTGTTTCCTTTACTCTTATTCTCGATGTCGATTCACTCCATTCCATATTCCTCGATTTCTTAAATTCCTTGTCGCTGATATGTATGCACATTTCGAAGTACTAATTCCTGAGATCGGGCTATGTAAGAGGGCTCTTCTCTTTCGCAATTCGTCGCCACTTGTCCAATCCGATGCCTGCTTCCCTTTCTCTTGTAGATATCACCGCTGGCCATGGAGGACTCCAGATTCGTCGCTATTCCACTTGTGGTCCATCTTTTATGATCTCGTTTATGACCGTTTAGATCTACATACCTACATATATGATAGTATTTAAATTCTATCTAAAATACACTATTCTCTCGTCCTCATTTTGGCATTTGGATGCCCATTGGTTTATCTAGCTTTTTTAAAAAATTTTGCAGTATCCATTTGAGCTCTTTTTATTCGTCCAATTTATAACTGAGTAAAGAAATATGCTTTGCAGAAGCGGTCGATTCGGAGGTCGATATCACGGCTTCACCTGGCTCTTTCCCTGCTCAGTATGCAGCTGGTGCGTTCTTCCATTCGTCGAGTAGCTTTAGCGCACACTCTTTCCTTAAAAAGATTAAGCCATTACTGTCAAATCTTTGACAAATTGTTAGTCTTTTTCCAGGAGCGCAGGGAACTCACAACGTGTCTTCTCCCTTCGAGTTGTGCCACTACCCGATTGAAGTGAACGAGAGTCGCAATCTGCAAACCAAGCAACTGAATGACAGGTTGGCAGTCTTGGCTATTCGATTAGAGATCTTCATGAAAGGAATAGTGTTGCTGTCGTGGAGGGATTCTTCCTGTCTTTGTTCTGGGCTGGTCTCATTCCAGTGTTTATGCTCGCTTACTGTCACATTCCCTCGTTCAGTAACGCGCACCTCCCTAACCTCTCTCCCCCTCTTCTCTCTTTCTCTCTCTCTCGCTTCCTCTCCCCTATTTTTACTCTCTCTCTTACAAAATTAGAATGTATGTATGTATGTACCTCGGTGATTTGGAAATTCTGCTCAAAATGAGGTGATAACCAAATTTTTATTAAGAGCGAGGCTGAATGTGTCGGTTCTGACTTCTTCTCACCAGTCCCAGGAGCAGCGTTCTCCGAGGGGAATAGAGATGCACACTTTCAGAGATGCCGTCGATGTCAACTATCAGAGGATGGCCATCACGGGAGAGGATATCAGTGGAGTATGTTCAGGGAGGGAGGGAGAGACAGAGAGAGGTGTGGGAGGGAGAAGATAGAGACGAGGGAGGGGAAGATAGAGGAGAAAGGGAGAGAGGAGAGAGAAGAGGGAGAGGGAGATAGGGGAGAGACGGGTGGAGGGAGAGACAGAGAGAGGAGTGAGAGGGAGGGAGAAGAGAGAGAAGAGGGAGAGGGAGATAGGGGAGAGATGGATGGAGGGAGAGACAGAGAGAGGAGTGAGAGGGAGGGAGAAGAGGGAGAGGTAGATAGGGGAGAGATTGGTCGAGGGAGAGACAGAGAGAGGAGTGAGAGGGAGGGAGAAGAGAGAGAGAGAGGAGCGAGAGAGTGGAGAGAGAGAGAGAAGAGAGAGGAGATAGAGAGAGAAGTGATTTCCGGTGCCACTGGAAGACCTGCACAAGGCGTCCGAGCACATCGTAGCTGCGCTGAAGCTGCGCGAGGAGTACATGGACCGAATCGGCAACCACTTCCCCATCACAACCAAGAGATTCATCGACGGATTCTACCCCGATAACCTCCCGAAAATGCGCAGAAAGCACACGGAGAGCAGTTAGTCCGGCTAAACTCACCTATACAGTATCGGGTTGTTTGGGAATTCTGAAAGTTGAAATTGAATAGAGAGCCGATAGAAAATCATTTCTCATTTGATGCCTTCTTTTCAATGCGCATCGGGAAAGGCAGCAGAGAAGAAGAGAAGAAACGCCGCTCTTCCTGTTAAGGCAGACAGTTGTGTTGGTGACCTTTCGCTCGCTCCGTCTTATCTTCTCACAGTACTGTAGTATATCTTTGGTTCGCTATAGATTTTTGGTCAACTTTATTTTCGGGCAACTAATCCTAGAATCGCAGATCATCTACAGCACAGTCGATTTGTTGAGAGATGTGGACACAGATTTTGGGGCAGAGGTCATTCATTATATCTCCTAAAGTACCGTATCCTTTGTAGCGGCGAGTACTTCCATTGACCCTCCGAAGGCTCCCGCCGACCACTGGGGCTGCGTTACGCCGCTGCCCGTCTACCCGAAGAAGTACAAACTCGTTCGACGAGTGGGAGTTGTCAGCTTATTGGTTTAATCTCTAGGAAATAAGAGGAAACCACTGGACACGGAAGAGAAATGATTGTTGATTGAAGGTGGAAGTGCAGAACGATGAAGGGAAGCTGGATGAAGCATTCGCTCCGTTCTACATCTCAAAGGAAAAGTTCTTGTCCGATACCGAGAAGCTCACGCAGATGATTGTGGATGGGCCCCTGTTAGCAGTTCCTCTTTCTCTCACTCACTCTCACTCTCTCTCTCTCACTCTTACCTCTCTCTCTCTTTCTCTCTTTGTCTCTCACTATCTCTCTCTCTCTCTCCATTCTAGGAAGTCCTTCTGCTTCCGTCGCCTATCATACCTCCAGAACAAGTTCCAGCTGCACGTGCTTCTCAACGACATCCGCGAGTTGCACGAGCAGAAGGCTGTTTCTCACCGCGATTTCTACAACATACGCAAGGTCTGCCATTCCTCTCTTCTTCTCGCTGTCTCCTTAGATCTCTAGTCTCTCCTTTCCTCTCTCGTTCTTCCTCTTTCCAGGTTGACACTCACATCCACGCAGCTTCCTCCATGAATCAGAAGCACCTTCTTCGTTTCATTAAGAAGAAGATGAAGACGGAGGGCGAAGAAGTCGTCATTGAAGAGGTCTCAGTTGGCTATCTTTTTCTAAGAATCCAGTAAAACTAGAAATCAATTAGAAAAGGTGCATTTTACAGAAGAACCAGAAAGTGACAATGAGAGAAGTCTTCGAGAAGATTGGAATTAATGCCTACGACCTCTCGGTGGACATGCTCGACGTCCATGTGGATAGAAACACCTTCCATCGATTCGACAAGTTCAACACCAAGTGAGCTCTCTCTCTCTCTCTCTCTCTCTCTCTTTCTCTCTCTCTCTCTCTTTCCTCTGTCTTTCCCTTTCCCCTTCCCCTTCCTTTCCCCTTCCTCTCCTCCTCCTAAATCTGTAGACGATGTTGTTTTCTTTAGTAAGTAAGTGTTCTTGATTGCAGGTACAACCCAGTGGGCAACTCTACCCTTCGTGAGATCTTCATCAAAACCGACAACTACGTGGGCGGCAAGTACTTCGCTGAAGTCCTCAAGGCACGCTCTCTTCATTTCTTGTGTTATTTATGTTGAGATGATATATTACAGGAAGTGTTGTCCGACTTGGAAGACTCGAAGTACCAGCAGGCGGAGCCGCGTCTTTCGATCTACGGAAAGAGTCGAGATGAGTGGGACAAGTTGGCCAAGTGGGCCATTGGCCACGATGTCTGGTCTCCCAACGTCCGATGGCTCATTCAGATTCCCAGGCTTTAGTCAGTTTAGTACTTTCATGGTCTCTTAACTCATTTCGACTTCTTTCAGCGATGTCTACAAGGCCAAGGGGATGATCGATAACTTTGATGAAATCCTTGACAACATCTTCACTCCACTCTTCGAAGTGAGATTCAACGGTTGAGTGGAAGTTAGAAAAGGGAACTAAATGTTGAGGTGACGAACGACCCCTCGACCCACCCCGAACTCCATCGCTTCCTCCAAGTTGTCTCTGGCATTGACTCGGTCGACGATGAGAGCAAGCACGAGTTTGTTCATGTCAGTCTTCTTATCTTCCTCTCACTTCTCACCAACTTTCCTTTGAAGTTTGACCGTTCATCTCCTTCTCCCGATCTGTACCGCGACAGTGAGAATCCACCGTACAACTACTATCTCTTCTACATGTACGCCAACCTCTGCGCCCTGAACGCCTTCCGCAGGTTTCTTCTTTTCTTATTCTCATGTTCAAAACTTTCGAATGGGGCAGCCATGTCTACGGTGCATTCTAAGAATTGACAATCTAATTGAAGGGAGCGTGGCCAGTCTACTTTCTCTCTCCGTCCTCACTGCGGAGAAGCTGGCCATGTCAATCATCTCCTCACCGGATTCCTCACCAGCGAAAGCATCTCCCACGGTCTGCTGCTTCGTAAGGTGAGCAGTCTCTCTCACTCTCTCTCTCTCTCTCTCTTCTCCCTCTCTTTCTATCTCTTCCTCCACTCCATTACATCGTCCATTTGCAGGTTCCGGTGCTACAGTACCTGTTCTACCTGAGTCAAATGGGCATTGCAATGTCTCCTCTGAGCAACAACTCTCTCTTCATTTCCTACCAGCGCAACCCGCTCCCCGAGTATCTCCAGAAGGTATTCGTTTCTTCTTCCTTCAGTTACCTACTTCTTCATAATTGGAGGGTCTGAACGTGTCACTGTCCACGGACGATCCGCTGATGTTCCACTATACGAAGGAAGCGCTGATGGAGGAGTACTCCATCGCTGCTCAGGCAATTCTCTTTTCCCCTTTCCCTCTCTCTCCTTCTTAAATGTGATGTTCAGGTGTGGAAGCTGAGCAGCTGCGACATGTGCGAACTTGCCCACAACAGCGTTCTCCAGAGTGGATTCGAGGACAAGGTTGGAGGGAGACGAGAGGAGAGGGGATGGGAGGTGAAAGAGGAAAGGAGATGGTAGAGAGAGATAAAGAGAGCGAGAGAGAAAAAGATGGGAAGAAGAGAGGGATGGAAATGGGAGAGTAGATAGAGAAAGAGAGAGGGGGAGAGAGGCAAAGAACTGGGAGAGCAGAGAGAAGAGATGGAAGGAGATGGGAGGTTAGAGAGAGGGAGAGGGGGAAGGAGGGAAAGCAGTGGGAGAGCAGAGAAACGATAGGGAAACAGATGAGAGAGCAGAGAGGAGGTTTTAACTGTTGAAGGTCAAAGTGCACTGGCTGGGGCCGTGCTACAAGGAGGAAGGAGTGCGAGGGAACGACGTGCAGAGGACGAATGTCCCCGACATCCGCGTCTCCTTCCGCCACGAGGCTCTCGTCGACGAGCTCTGCACTCTCTTCAAGTCACTCTCTTTTCTCTGCACTCTCTTCAAGTCACTGTCTTTTCTCTGCACTCTCTTCTAGTCACTGTCTTTTCTCTGCACTCTCTTCTAGTCACTCTCTTTTCTCTGCACTCTCTTCAAGTCACTCTCTTTTCTCTGCACTCTCTTCAAGTCACTCTCTTTTCTTCATCACACTACCTTGAAACATACAATATTTCCAAAAATCCAATTAAATCCCTGTAAGTTGACCAAAGATGAGGAAATGCTTGAGGGTGTACATGCGAATGACTCCTCCGTGAACGAAGGCGAAGATATTCCATCCCTCCCTCTTCTCCTTTACCAAGGGGTTGCTTGTCTTGTCCGCTAAACCCGATAAAAGCGAGGCTTAAATCGCTATCTTATCCAAGCAAGAAGCAAACAGATCAATTGTTGATCGTCGTGCTTCCATCTTTCCCGTGTTGAAGAGCATCCTTCGATATCCGATGCTAATACGCAGCACAGTAAAAATTTCTCGTGTAGAAGTTAATGGGGTTTTAAGAATTTTAATATAGAAAACAGTGAGGGTACCAAAAGATTAGTGATTTCGGTGAGGTTTAATAACTGATTTCAACATGTTTATCCTATCTTTTCTTTATATTTTTTTCTTACATTTCTCCAATTGTATGGGAAATTGACTAGAAGTTGTAATTGAATCTGCAAAAAAAATTTCATTTCGTGACGGGCATTTATTTCAGAATTTTTGGAATAAAGTTTATTGGGGCTGCAGAGTTCAGTTCTTTACTAGGGAAACAATCACGTTTGAACGTGGATTGCTCGCTAAAACTTATCGGGGATGGGACGAATGCAGAATTTGAAGAAATACGCGGTGAAAGCTCAACAACGTGCGCATTCAGCCTGTTCGCACGACCAGGAGGTTAATGCACATCTTTATCGAACACCTGTTCCATCAACCGCTGGTTTTGTCTCCATGTTAACATGAACAAGCTCCCTTAAGTTTTAAGGATTCCGAATAATCAACAGTTGTCCTTTTTGCGGCACAAAAAGATATACATCGGTTTGAACTGCGACAGTGGAAGAGCGACCTGTAGAGAAGAGGTCATGCATCTATTAGTGCGAGGAATTGTTCCTTCTTGGCATTATAATTCGTTCAGGGACTAAAAGCTACATGGTTTATGGAGATGAGGAAGTCGAATAACAACTTCAAACATTTAGCGTAATTCGCTGTACCTGAACATAAGAATAAACTAATCGGGCAGCGAAGTAAAAATTAGCTACGCAACATTATTACAAACGATGGGACTCTAACCGTAAGACAAAGGACACTACGAGCTAACACGCATTATCTTAAGGAAATATATATATTACAATCTATGAACACGGTCATTCTTTTTCTGCACGGGAGGGGGAAATGACCAGCAAATGAAAATGGAAGCATCGCGATGGACTGACAACTCGCTTGAAAGGAGAAAGTCACTAGAAGGTTTCCAGACGAAGAAGTAGAAATGAGCAAGGGGGAAGGGGCAGACTCAGCGGGCGAGGGTGCCGATGAGAGAGGCACACATCTCGAAGAACTGCATGGTCTGCGACAGTTTACCAGCTGACGGAGAAGGAGGGGGAGAAGGGTCCACCTGTAAGACACTTCAACTGAAGAACCAGAGCGAGGGGAAGTGAGTTCAAACCTCCATTGGCATAGGCAGGGAGGATGCTCGGTTGCCTCTTATGATTGGCTTGCTTGGCATTGAGACGGAAGCATGGCGAGAAGAGGAAGCGCTGCCCGCTCAAGAGCGAACAATTCTATTCTCATTTCCTTTACCGATTTCCATTCCGTCTTGTATGATTTAAAAACAAATTAATTTGAAAAAAAAAACTCATGAAAGCGGCAAAGATGCTAACCATCATCATCAACGAGACTTTTGAAATCGAGCAGATAACTGCGTTGGTCCACTTGGTACAGTTGAAGACTCATCTTTGGCTGCAAATACAGAGCCTTTTCTCAACAAATCAATTGGGAAACAAAGATCGTGTACCGGTTCAAATGAAGGGTTTTCAGGCCGTTTACGAACTATGACATGGTACGGATTCAGTACTTTCCACTCGAAGTAAAGCTGCTTCATGGCACGGAACACTTCATACATTATATCCTCTGCAATTAGAATGATAAGCCATAGGAGTATATGAGTGAATGAAGTGGCTGACCAGGCCTGCTCTGAGAGCGAATCCCGAGATGCCATTTGGCCCTCTTGACATGCGGCGACTTCTGAGAAGAAGCAGCGGCCGTGGAATCGTTCGTTGTCTCCAAGGTCGACGTGATCTTGCTGCTCACTGACTCTGCAGTTCAACCAATGCAACTCAACCACTTCAAAGATAATGAGTTTCGTTCTTCAATTCAAGGACTAAGAATCTCACGAGAAATGCGTTCAGGATGGCGATGAGATGGATCATTCTTGCTCGGAGTCACTTGGTAGAACTCTTCGATTGATAGCTTCGCCGCTGCAGAATAACAATAGCTAATCAATATTTAAATGACATCAAACGAATAAGTATGAGATTGACTGCAGAGAAGAAAACAACACGCACTCTCATCAGCGATTCGTTTGTTGTCAACAATAAGATTGTAGGCAATGGAGAGATGGTGGTGGGGATCATCGCCGAGAAGGGCGGCAGTCACTTCTTCCTCCGCTACATTGTATCGCTGCCAGAGAGAAAAGAGTAGGACATCAGACAGGGAACACCTCTGTCAAACCTCGGTAACTTCGCGAACTGCTTCAATATCCACAATCGAGGCTTCGGATTCATTGACCGGAGGGAAGAGATACGCCGGAAGATCCTTTTGGAACCACTCGTGAGCACTACAATGACATTCGGTGGTGAATGAATATGAATGGCTATGAAACGGCTGACATGACATCCTTGATGGTGGCTCTCTTCATGGGATCCACTTGAAGCATGTGCAGCATGAGATTGACCAGGGACTTGTCCAGGTAGTCGGGCACGGGGAAGATCCCCGCTGCAAGTAAAGAGTTGTATTCCGAAAGAGTAAGAAGAATATGCGGAAGCGAAAGAAGAAAGGACGAGCGGGAAAGGGAGAGAAGGAGTGGGAAGGGAGATCTCAGCTCACACGGCGACTACTCCAAGAGGACACCCACGGGACAAAAAGGAACCTCCTTTCAGCCTGTGTACTACAACCTCCCCAGACTCTCTACAGACAGTTTGCCAAGAGTACTGGAAACCAGGAGAGTCAGCATGAGCAGAGGAAGTCCTGAAGGGAAAAAGGCGTCAGTCAAGGGGAGGCAAGCAAAACCAACATTTGATCTTGCGGAAGAGAGTGGGAACGTGTTCGTCATCGAACGGGAGTGTTCCGCAGAGAAGAGCGTAGAGAATTACTCCGCACGACCACACGTCCACTTCTGGACCCGCGTACAGTCTGAGAATTACTCGCAATTCTTTAATCATAAAAGGGTGGTCGGGGGCCCTACAGCGCGTGGCTATGACCTCGACGGCCTTGTAAAATAGTGGGTAAGCCAAAAATTTGCAAAGCGTTCGAGGAAAGTGCGGTAGTTGGTATATATCCCGTACCGTCCATGTGACAGAAAAATGTTTCAAAATGAACGCTTACTTCCCGCTGATGACTTCAGGAGCAGCGTAGTTCGGAGAGCCGCAGCTTGTTCGCAAGAAATCGCCGTCAGTCATGATATTGGACAGGCCTCAACACAAATACTTCCTTTCAACCCCACATCAACCCTATAGGTATTTTCCACACTCACCAAAATCAGCAATCTTGACATTGTTCTTTTCATCAAGCAAGAGATTCTCAGGCTTGAGATCGCGATGGACAACCATGTGTCTATGGCAGTAGTCCACTCCTGAGATTATCTGCTGGAAGAAGCGACGAGCTTCCGGAGTCTTCAGCTGTAAGGAAGGAACTCTTATGCGCATAATTAGCATCTCCCTTACTGAACCGTCGCCTTTAGAATACTTTACAAACAAATGCTAATTTCATGCAGGGAAAACAACGTAACGACAAAAGCAAGAATGATAAAATGCTACAAAAACTGACTCGTCCATGCTTGACAATGTAGTCGAAGAGTTCTCCGCCGGAGACGTATTCCATTATCATGAAGATGTCCGTCGGGGTGCTTATTACTTGGTATCTTAAAGGAAATGGAAATGTTTATTTGCAAGCAGCGAAATGAATATCACACACTTGGGTTTTAAATTAATTTAAATTCCAGAGCCTTTAATCGATCAGTGAAACTGACAATCGGATAATGTGTGGATGGCGGAAGAGAGACAAATTCTGGATCTCCCGTCTGATCTTGCCGACAACATCCAGCGACTTTATCTTCTGTCGATTTAGAATTTTCACAGCAACCTTGTATCCCGTCGCCTCGTGAATGCCAACTAAAAAAGAACCGTCACCAGTAAAACCACCAAGTCGAAGCCAAATACAACCAGTAGAAAGAGCATAGTTAGATTGACACCGACCTTTAACCTTTCCGAATGTACCGACTCCAAGAGTATCCTTGAGAATGTAGTGGCCAATCTTAATCTGAGGTTTAGCCTCGCGCTCCTGCTTCGTTAGCTCAACGGAGCCGGCCATTCGAACCTTCCTGAGATTTAAATTCAGCCCGCTGACAAATCCACATGTTCATCCATCTTTTTTAATAATACTCTAATGCCAGAGACAAACAAAAAACAATAAAAATAAAACCCAAGCCGACATGTGATTTTTCACATTTCAAGCAAAACAACAAACCCACTCTCTTTCTTGCAAACCCTAATCATTCACACACACTCTCCTTCTCTCTCTCTCTCTCTCTTCCTTCATTCAGGCATTCCCGGGAATTTAAATCGCTATATTTTCATGTACATAAATATTAAACAAAACAATATATTGGTGTTATAATTATTTGCTATAGCTTCAACCGAAATGAAGAAAATAAACCTTGCGGATCTATTTTTCTTTTCGGAAAATTTGCGAGTGAGATTCTTGACTTTGTCGAGTCCACTCGGCTGACTTCTGCTTTTCTGACGATGGAAAGGCTTGAGAGACTCGCCGAATTCGTTGTATTCCATCTCTTACTGTAAGGGAACAGTTCGACAAATATATAGACGATTTTTAATACGATTTTTTAAAATTAATATACTCAATGAACAGCGAAAGAAAATGCGAGAACTGAATTCTAAATCTCTCCCTCCCTTTATCTCTCTTCGTCCCCCCTCTCTATCTCTCTCTATCTCTCTTTCTCTCTCTCTTTCTTTCTCTCTCTCTTTCTTTCTCTCTCTCTCTCTCTCTCTCTTTCTTTCTCTCTCTCTCCCCTTCTTTCTCTCTCTTTCTTTCTCTATCTTTTTCTCTCTTTACATCTCTCTTTCCCTAACAAGTATCTCAATGATACAATATCTCAGTTGAACATATGAAAGAATTCCAAACGTTCAAATTCTCATTAGCAATTTGAAAAAAAAAACTTCATTTAAAAGAGTCATCAATGCGGAACGTCGAAATTTAGAAGAATGAAAGTGGCAGAATTTGTTGAAGCGGAGTGGTTCCGTTGACTCAGACAGTTGAAGTGCAAACACGAATCTACGCTCTCTGGAAGAAGGGAGAGAGAGCAGTTTAAAATGGAAAGGCAGAGAGGCCAAAGGTAGCCGACCAATACGAGTAAGGCAGTCAGTGTCCTGTCAACTATTCCAGAGAGAGAGAGAGAGAGAGAGAGAGAGAGAGAGAGAGAGAGAGAGAGAGAAAGAGAAAGAGAGGGGAGAGAGAGAAAGGAAGAAAGAGAGAGAAAGCAGAATGAAGAGAGCGAATATGAGAGAAGAAGAGCAAGAGAGCGGAAGAGAAGTAGTGGCTCTGTTACTGACTCTTTCGGTGGAGCAAGCTGCATAATCCTCTCGTGCTTGGTTGACGATGAACGAGTTAAGCTGCTTGTATTCTTCCATTTACCATTCCAATCACACACTCTTCCATTTCATATTCCTCCATTCCTTCAGACAACAGAATACTACTCTATATTCGTCAAGAGCATATTCAGTTGTACAAAGCAGAAAAATGACCTCTTTTACAACCAGTGCTGCTCTAAGCCTGAAGAGAATTACGGTAACTCGAAAATTGTTCAACACAGCGACATTTTCGCGCCAAAGTGGTTGTTTTTGGATAAGTTCGGTGCTGTGAGTGTTTTGAAAACTGTTTTTTTTTTGTTGCGATATCTGCTGTTTTGAAGTTAATTCTCTAGTTGAAAGATTAGGATGATATCCTCAGTATCCACGCGGTGTATTCCGTGAGATTGATATGTTGACGTGTGTTTAGCTGGAGAAATGACTCATATTCGGAAATGCTGTCGTCTTTCAAGATGCTGTTTTGTTCAAGAAGTATGTTTTCTTTCATGGTCTTTGATCATGTCGTAACAAAGTTAATTTTGTTCTAGGAGTGAACGTTCGTCTGTTTGCTACCTTCTCGGAAGTACGATTTGCGAAGATCAAAGGAAAGAAGACCAAAATGTTTTCTGCTAATGAGAACGAAGACGTTGCTAATGATGCCACGTGGAAAGAAGGCGAGAAGTAAGCCCGCTTGAGATTGTTTGCTATATAAAAATAAAATATTATTATATTTATATATACAGACATCTTCAGAGTTCCCTATCTTGCTCTCGCCAAGACACTAGCGAAGATTGAAGACGAAAGTGGAAGGTTGATTTTTTTTTACTCTTAAATTTATTATTAATAACTTTAGCAAAGAGTTATACTTGTTTCATTCTTGGTTGCCGTGGAATTTGTGGAATTCTCTTTTAGTGCAGCAATTAAAAACCATTTAGGCTGAAGATCATTGATATCCTCGGAAAGTTCCTGCATAAAGTAATTGTGAAGTCGCCGTCTGATTTGGTGTCTTGTGTCTACCTCTGTGTCAATAAACTTGCTCCGGCCCACGAGGGACTCGAACTTGGCATTGCTGATCACTCGCTTATCAAGGTATTAAATTGTTCAGCAAGCTAGTGGAAAGACATGTTTGTTCAGGCTATTGCGCAGGCGACTGGCAGGAAAGTGGATAAGATCAAGGAGGACTTGGCCAAGAAAGGAGATCTTGGTGCCTTTTTAATCTTGTTTAGTGTAAGCTCTTATTATTCCTCGATGTTTTATTCCTCACTTTTGCCAGGGATCATCCCGAAAATAGACATTATAAACTTGGGACGGATGTGTACAAAATACTCGATATCGTCCATCTCTCGACATATGTTAAGGCAAATGAGGCTGAAGCATCTTGGTTTTTGATGTGGACTCTACCGAAAATATTTTAAGTGATATTGCATTAAAACGCTGTAATCACATAATTTTCTGGCAACCGAATTCCTTGATGTGAATATTTATATTTTGACCCTTGTTCCAGGAATCGTTGCCCAAGAGAGTAGAAGCAACCAGCGAATGCTCTTCACTCCGAAGCCTCTCTATGCCATCGACGTCTTCATGAAGCTCAAGGACATTGCACGACTTTCGGGCGCGGCAGTTGGTCTTTTTATCTTTGTGATAGAGCTGATAATTCGTACTATTTTCGAATTGCAGTCGATGAACAAGAAGGTGGATATGATGAAAGGGCTTCTGGTGGCTTGTCGCGACGTGGAGACGCGCTTCTTGGTAAGAACTCTGAGCGGGAAGATGCGGATCGGCCTGGCAGAGCAGTCCGTCCTCGTTGCCATCGCCAATGCATTCACTGCCAAGCACGTCGTTGATAATGGTACATCTCTCTTCTTCAGATAACTTCATTATTTACCTATATTGGGGTTTAAAAGGTACCCTCTATTTTACGTACCCTCCGTGATTTTGGGCCTTCCCGGAGCGATACCACACTCAGATTAAACGCTCACATTGCGTTTTTACACTCTCCACCTTTCTTTCCGGGCCCCAAGGACCCCTATCCCACCCTGTTTTTCAAAGAAGTCAGTGGTGTTTATTTCCTGGCCTATTTATTACGAAGCTGCTTGTACTTTGAGGCATGAAGCTGAATTCTGAGAAGCTGGATGCTCTCAAAGCCAAGCATACACTTCTTGTTAAAACTACTTACAGGTACGCATAGGAAGACAGTAAAATTTTATAAATCTAATCAATAAAAAAAAATTTTCTATCAGTTATCGTTATTTCGATTAGTTAAGGGTTTTTTTTGTATTCCAGCCAGTGTCCAGATTACGGTAAGATTCTATCTGTCGCGCTGAGAGACAGCTCAGATGGCGGTGGATTCGAACGGATTGAGGAAGAATGCAAGCTGACGCCGGGAATGCCACTGAAGCCGATGCTGGCGCATCCCACAAAGGGAGTCGATGAAATCACCAAGAGGTGCTTTCTTATGGTTTAGCCTGGGGAGGCTGATTCAAAGATACCAAAGGAAAGCGTAGAAGTCGTATCTCAGATTCGGAGAGTCTGAATTTGCTTGCGAGTGGAAATACGATGGAGAACGGGCGCAGATTCACATGGACGAGGAAGGATCCATTTCCATTTACAGTAGGAATCAGGAGAACAACACCACCAAGTACCCCGACATTATCTGCATGGCCAGTTTCTTCCACTCGTTGCGTTTATAAAATAAATGTCTTGTAGCTGAAAGAAGGAGATGTCATGGAAAGTACAGTCAAATCGTTTGTGCTGGACTCCGAAGTCGTTGCTTGGGATGTCGAAGCGAAGAGTATTCGTCCCTTTCAAGTTCTTACCACCAGAAAGAGAAAGGTTAGCGTAACTCTCAATGAATTGGATAATCCTCTTTTTCTTTATCTTAGCAAGAATATTTACAGAATGCAGGGGAGAGTGAGATCAAGGTGAAGGTCTGCGTCTTTCTGTTCGATATTCTTTATCTCAACGGGGAGCCGCTAGTTACCCGGTTAGAAATTAAAAGTGTGATAACCCTTATTGCTTTCTAACACTTTAAGTTGAAGTATTGAAACGAAAAAGTGTTAAGATCGTTCCGAGAGAGAAGATCTCTGCTTCGAGAGCACTTCAAAGGAGTCGAGGGAACTCTTCAGTTTGCGACGAGTCTCGACACAAGTGATACTGATGAAATTGCTATTTTCCTCGACGAGGCTATCAAGGTTGTCACTAATTCTTTCTTGTCCTTGCATAGTGGTTCTTTTTTCCAGGGTAACTGCGAAGGATTGATGGTGAAAACCCTCGACGAAGATGCGACTTACGAAATCGCAAGGAGGTCTCACAACTGGTTAAAGCTAAAGAAGGTAGTTCTTTTTTTAAAATACTATTTTTGGAGTTCATAAAATAAGCGAGGAACACTTTCAGGATTACTTGGATGGGGTCGGGGACACTTTGGACTTGGTTGTGATTGGGGCGTACTACGGGACTGGCAAGCGGACTGGAGTCTATGGTGGCTATCTTCTCGCATGTTACGACCCTGTAAATGAAGAGTTCCAGACCATATGCAAGGTTTGCTTGCTCCTTTTTCCTCCTTTTGTCGATTCTTTTTTTGGTTTCTTAAGCCAAATCAACTCAAATCAGATTCAGTTTAAGTATTAATCCATCAATTAAGATTGGCACCGGATTCAAGGATGAGGATTTGAAATCACAGTACGAGCTGCTTGAGAAGGAAAAGATTCTCAAGGTAAATCTGTCATTTCCTCTTTTTCTTTACATTCAGCTGTGATTTTATATATCTTCTTCCGTAATTTCTTTTCAGCCTCGTAGCTATTACGCGTATGATGAAACATTGAAACCAGATGTTTGGTTTGACCCGTCCATTGTCTTCGAGGTCTGCTATTATTATATTTCATTCAAATTCTTTTATAGCGGCATATATTGAAATGATGAATATTTAAAGAAATAAAAGGTCTGTTGACAAGTGAATATTTTTGCTTACTATTTGAGTGTCTACATGACAAATGAATCAGGTGAAATGTGCGGATCTGTCGATATCTCCGAGACACCACGCAGCCCGTGGACTGGTTGCCAGTGACAAGGGAATCTCCCTTCGCTTCCCACGATTCATGCACATCCGGTCTGTCTATCTCATTTGAGAATGCACTTTATCATCACTTGATGAATAATCAATTGTAGTGATGATAAGAAGGGAGAGGATGCGACTACGTCTTCGCAGGTCGCTGATTTTTACCGCAATCAGGATCAGATCAAGAACCAGGCAGGAGAAGTCAAAGAAGAGGAAGAGGACTTCGAGTACTAAGCATTGCGGGCTCTATTCTAGTGTAGACGTCCCATCGAATTATAGGCGTCCCAAGCCTATGAGACGCCTTTATTTAACACTGATAGGACGCCTTTATTTTCCATGGGACGCCTATAATTCGATGGGACGCCAACACTAAAATAGAGCCGCATTGCGTGCATATATCTTTACATCATTGTCCCCTGTTTAGTTCTCTGCACTTTAATATTCTGTTGTAAATGCATTTTTTTATGTTGGCAAATTATTTTGCTTGTGATCTCAAAATGCCTTTATTAATCCATTCACAAATCTGATATTGATGGTCTATATACTTTCATGACATGCATGTTCCCGAATAAACGAGTGAGCGAAAACGAAGCTGAGTGCATATTTCCGGTCGGATATCCCGGTGTCGATTATCTTTTAAATTAATACGAAGGCTGCCCGGTATTATTACGTTTATCGATTTCGCTGTTTTAGCTGGCCTCGCATTCTAGGCGAGAGCAGAAGTTAGGACGCTGGAACCCGAGGCGTCGGACTTCCCCAAAGGTCTCCTTTTCATTCCTTATGATTAAAAACTATTTGAAACTCACGGGGATAGCAGATTATAAAGAACTGCTTTGAGTGGGCAACTTGAGTGCGTATCAGCTGGAGGGAGCCGAAGCTCAGAAGCGCCGCTTCGAAGTCGAATGCGAATTTGTTCAGGCTCTCGCCAATCCTCACTATCTTAATTGTTAGTTATTTCATCAGATAACATTCCACCAAGAAAAGATTGCTGCAGTTCTCGCGCAGCGTGGCCACTTCAAAGAGGAATACTTCGTCAACTATCTCAAGTATCTTTTGTACTGGAAAAGGCCGCAGTATGCGAGGTACTTAGTGATTTATTTCAGATAATAAAGAGTACAGTGGCATTGCTTAATCTGTTTCACCCGTTCCCTTCCTAATGGTTGTTGCTTGCAGAGCTCTCAAGTACCCCCAATGCCTGCACATCCTGGAAGCCCTGCAGCATGGCGAGTTCCGTGAGGCTCTCGTCTCTGAACACAACGCCAAGTTCATCGAGGACCAGCAGATTCTACAGTGGCAGCACTACCTCCGGAAGCGGCAGAGACTCGTTCATCAACCGCCTCCACAGGCATCCATTCTGTCTTACTTTAAATATCCATGGACTTTATTTAGCGTGGAGTATTACAACTAGGGATATTCTAATGAGGTGATTAAACGTGATGCTCCAGGATGAAGCCATGGAAGCAGACTCAGGAAAGAGTAGCGAGCCCTCCAAGGTATCTTTTTTTCTTTATATAATGCCAGCTCCTTTCATTGTTCTTTCTTTTGACTGGCTCATTCTGACTGGCGATTGCAATTACAGGAGAACGGCTCGAGGAAGACAAATGGGCAGCAGAAGTAGCGAGGGAGGAAGACATCCACTGCTCCTTCTCATCCCTCTCTTCACTCTCTTCTTTCTAAGCACTGAAGCCGTGGCTTCTTCTCTCGCTCCCGAGATGCCTACCAAATGTGAAGCTTGTGTCATATCAGCCAAGCAACTCGAAGAGTCTTCCCTCCTCATCAAAAAGGTTCTCTCCTCCTCCCTCCATCGTTCACACTTTCTCATTTCAGCGTACAGAGACGACTTTCATCGAGTGGACTGAGTCTGTCTGTCCACGTCTTCTTCGCCTTCATCTCCACAAAGAAAAGCAGGGAGCAGACAGATTCCAGACTGAAGAGAGCCCCACGAAACAGACCATCAAGACACTCACAGACAGAGGAGTCAAGGTATTACCCTCGTGCTTTCTGGTGTAATGTGGTAGTGTCAATATAGGAGTTATTCGTGTGGAGGTCTCCATCCTGAGCTATTTCAATCTATGTGATTCCTGTTTCCAGACTGTGTTCTGGACTGAAAATGGCTTTGTGTCCTTTTTACTCTTATTTTCTCTACTTCACGTGAGTTGGTTTCAATGTTTACAATTGATTGCACTTGGTAGGTAATTATGTGAGAGCGAGTATATTACCTGAGGCGAGAGTGTGTATAGATACCTGAGAAGTAGACAGTGAGATGATCAAGTCTCTTTCTTTCTCTCTCTCTCTCTCTCTCTCTCCTTTTCTCTCACTCTCTCTCTCTGGCTCACTGACCGACTGGCTTTCATCTCCGTAGTCACCTTCTGGCTGGTGTACCACTCCACTCTTCCGCAGAGTATGAGTTAGCACGGTTCACCGATTGCGCATCCTTTTTCTGCTCTACGTGGGAAAATGGTCATGAGCTTCGGGGGCAGAGGAGAAGGCAGTGCGCGAGGGGACCATCGAATTATCTTCCCTCCCTCACTTGTCTTTCGATTTCTCTCTCTATCTCTCTCTCTCTCTCTCTCTCTCTCTCTTCATCTCTTTCTCTATTTCTCTTTCTTTTGAACATTTGCGACCCTTAAGTCTTGTTACTTGATGGTACGATTCGAACTACACCCCTTTGTAATTGTTATGTGTGTGCTTGCGGCACGTGAATGATGGTTTTGATAGAGAGAGGTGTTATAGAGAGAGACAAAGAGACTGAGAGAGAAAAAATTGAGAGAGAGAGAGAGAGCAACAAACTCGCCGAAGGCAGTGAGGCAGGGCTGACACGATGATGACAGCACTGGCTTGGCCAGCTGGTCTTGCATCCACTTGTTGTGGAAATGGAGTTCTATGAGTGCAGTGGCCGGCTTATCATTCTGTCTGCCCCGGGAATTCCTTGTTTTCAAAATTGCAGATGCTGCATGACGCCACTGGCTTTCGAGCAGAGCTAAACAAACTGAGACTGGAAAGTCGAGTGACGGCATGGCTTGGGTTTCGCGGTTTTGTTGTGATGTCTTTTCTTACTCGCGTCATGTGAGTATTGCGAGGGGAAGACACGAACAATGATCTTGGGGAATGCACGAGAATTCGGCTGCGGAAAACTCTGCCAATGAGCAATACACTTCTTGCTGTTCCTGAAGAATGTGTTCCAACAGTTGATGAGATAAGTGAATGAAGTTGTGAAATGGAGAGTGATTGAATATCCGATGGCTACTTCCTCTTCTCTTTCCTATGATGCCCAGAGTGCATCCCCACTCCCTGGAGATGGGATTGTGTCTGAGCTGTGCTGTCCGCAACCCTCTCTGCATTACTCATTTTGAGAGTAATTGTAACGAGGTTTCCTTTCGGAATAGCCAATAATAATTAGGCTGTCAGTACTCTTTTTCTTCTTTCTTTTCATCTGACCCGTCACTCACTCTGCGCCCCTTCGAACTACCTGCAGCATGCTTGCTGCCCTTTACGCTTGACGGATTTTCACGGTCCTCCAAAAGCGATCCACTAAGGATGTCACTCTCTCGATACTCAGTTTGATGAAGCGCGTTCAAATTATATTTGAATTTGTCTTCCCGCACAGCAATTTTGAATTGCAATCACGCACGGAAACGCGTTGCGTTATCTACGGTCGCGTCGCGGCCTAGTCATTTTAGCACTGGCGCTGAGGATCGCTTTTTGCACTGCGTAAATGACCGTGTTTTGTTGAAGTCAGGAGTGCTTACATGATTGCTCAAGCATTCTCTCCGGAGTTTCTTTACCTTTTCCCTTCCTCCCTCTGTCGTTCCATTTCTCTGTCTGTCCTCCATCATTTCTCTCTCTTCTTCCTTTCCATTTATTTATTTCTCCGTAAAACACAGGAAGATATAAACAGAACAGTGTGTATTTCTAGTAAAAAGGAAATAAATTGGATGGCATCCAAAACTTAGCTGTTTCTGCCAGGTTGACCTGGGGATGCCGATGGAATTGTGGGACGAGCCAGCTGCAGAAGTCACTCATCTCAAGTCACTCTGCGAGCAGCAACTCGCAGAGCACGAAGAGGAACTCGAAGAATGGTTCTTCGCCCAGACAACGGGAGGGAAGGGCAAGTCACTGCAGGTCGCTGTTTCTTTGAATTGCCGATCTTAATTCTAGAATGTTATCGCAGTTGACGCCTCATTCGAATAAAAGGAATATCCCCTTTTCTATTAGTGAAGGGAACAGGAGCGAGGAGTGAGGGAAATAGATTTCAAGGGACGTGAGATTGAGTTAGCATATTCTGAATTTAAGGGGAAAGAGAACATTGAGATGCGAAGATTAGGATTAGAAGTGAAGTGAGCCAAGATCGCGTGTGATCTGGTGGTCTGTCACTTTCGTCTATTCTTTTAGTTTCCCTCCTCTCTCTCTCTCTTTCGCTATTTTGCTCTCAATCTCTCTCTCTCTCTCTGTTTTCTCACTCTTGCCTTTTTTCTCTTCCCGCACTCTCTCCCCCCCCCCCTCTCAGCTATCCTTCTGTTCCACCTAGGTCTTATGATAATACGGACAATGGAATTGCGTGCTGAAGGAAGAAGGAGTTTTCCATTCAGACTGTTCTCTGCGGCCCCGAATGCTCGTCGATCTCCTCTGAACATTCGCGGGGCGACTTATAAACATCTCTTTTCTCGCTCCTATTTCATATTGTATTTGACACGTGACGATTCAAGCTTGTCTTGTCATAATTTGCGTTGAATATCATTCTCATGGTAAATGCTTTTATATTTTCAATGACTTGCCTTTTTGCATGACAATGCGGAGGGCAACCCACGGAAGTCGCCAATTCTCTCACCGAATCTTCTCTCTCGGTTTTCCCATGCTCTGGCGAATTCTTGTAATCATTTCCAGGCATACTGCCAGTCAAAACAAGGAAAGTGTCAGGGAAGCGTGATCTGGCTGTGATTATGTTCGCACTGGTCTTCCAGTTTATCAATTCCCATTTCTCTGTGAGTTTCGGGCGTTCGGTTGGTCAGTTTTATCCATTAAAGTTCCGACAAGGCACGGAAAGAGTAGCAAGGCTTGAGACCTAGGCACATTTAGGGTGAAGAGAAGCGAGGTAGTCAGGCACATCCAGGAAACAACTGGGATACGGGACACTCATCACACGGGAAGTTATATCGGTTCATCACATGTTCAAGAGCGAAGGATACGTGAAAGGCTGATGAGAGGAAGCTCGGGCCAGGTTCCGCCTTGTGTCTCGGAAGATCCTTAGCATTAGTCAGATCAGAAGATCATAGCGAGGTAGATAAAGGGATTGATGCCGCTCTTGCTTAAGGTCAGCCCAATATGGGCAACAATTAGGCAGGACTCTGGTTATAAGGTAAAACCAATGTGCTTACATATGTTATGTTATGCATATCCATTAAAGAAGAGTTGACATTAACAGTAAGATTAGATTCGGGATGATTGGAAAGGATATGATTACAAATAAGCAACCAAGGGGATAGTTTGATTATCACTCGGAAAAGATCTACATTAGCTTGCCCTCCGATGAGAGATGGTCGTAAAGAATAAGTTATTCTTACTTAACTTGAAACAAGTTTAGCTAGAGGGCTCTAACCTGGGAAGACAGCATTCACAACTTTGACCAGAGCAGTCGGGAACACTGCATGCAACAACAACTAACAAAACAAGAAATGTGGAAATGTTACAGTCTCCATCCATCCTGCTCTCTCCATTTCTTTATTATTTTTCCTGTCTACTCACTTGCTCTCTCCATCTTTCCTGCTTTCTCTATTTCTGTATTCGTTTCCTCTGTTTCTCTCTCGATTGTTGCGTTGCCAGTAAACAATGCGTACAACCGTAAACACACTGGCGTTCTTCCCTTTCAAGCTTTCCCTTTTCAAATTGTCGTTAGAAGCGTGTTCCTTACTACTTACAAATTAGAGTGAAAGTTCTTTCAGGAAGTTGAAGACTTTCCATTCCTTTGAAAGATGAGACACAGATTGACATTTCTCTCCCTTTTTCCGGCGCTGGTTAGCCAAATTGAAGAGTTAGAGGGCCAAATCACAGAACCGGTTGGGACGAGGTGAGCGAAGAGTGTACAGGAAAACCATGAAGACAGGGCAGGATGTGGACATTGGGAGGGAGAGCGCAGTAGAGAAGAGACGGGCAAAGAGTTATCAAATCAGAGACATTTTCAGGAAGGTCAAACATAATTGTTTTTGCTATGCTCGCTCTATAAGCTGGAAAAGAGGAGAGGAGATTATGCCTGGAAGTTAGCGAGAGTCGCAGCGGCAACGGCAGCGGCGGCCGCAGTCCAAGAAGTCGTTGGAGAGGGAGCCGAAGGGGGAGGCGGAGGAGCCACGACGGGCTGAGGAGGGACAGGCACCGGCTGGGCTGGAGGGGCTTGCAGGGCGGCCGGAAGATTAGCTGGCAGCAAGCCAAGGCCGGCCAAGCCAGTCGGCCCGAGCAGCTGCACGTAACGACACCAGATATCCGATGTCGACACCGTTGGGCTACTTGTCGCCGCACGGAAGACTCTGAGAAGAGAGAGAGAGAGAGCGAGAAAGAGAGAGAAAGAGGGAGAGAAAGAGAGAGCTAGAAAGAGATTGAGATTAAAAGGAGACGAAATAGCGAGAAAGGGAGTGAGAGAAGGATTGAGATAGCAGACCGTCTCTGCATAAGGACTAATGCACTTTCTGTCTGGTCAACACGCTCCAATTATCTGATTCTCCAATTTTTAAGCACTATCTCACAGGGAGTAAAATGTGTTCAGACGATGGTCTCTGTACGTGTGCTCGCTTGGATCGCACTTGCTGGATGGAGCAGACGCACTCTCTTCACTTGCACTCTCTTTCTCCCTTCGTCAGCCCTTCTTATTCCTCTTCTCAGTCTTCTCTTTCTCTCTCTCTTTCTCTCTTTCTCTCTATTCCGTTCCTCACTTTGTACAACCTGCCTTATCTCTCAAAAATCATGGATGGATCTTTGTGGACAAAGGCAGACGAGCCTACGGTAGCAAGAGAAAATGAATAGAAGAAGAGAATGAACTTCTGACCGATTCGGCCGTCCTTCCCGCAGCGTCCAATTCCTGACTTTGGCGTTGTTCTTGAGATGGGAGAGGATGAGCTTAGCTTTACTCAGTTGACTCTCATCCGGCAGAGAATCCCATTTGAAGTATCTCATCGTCGCTTCCACCACCAAACGAATCTGCAGTCAAAGTACATGAAAGGAGGGTTATGGAAAGAGAGAGAGGGAGAGAGAGAGAGAGAGGGAGAGAGATAAGGAGAGAACTGGTTTGATCGTGCCTTTGGCAGTTGTCTTGAGAGAAGATGCGAAGCCGTCTCTCCGTGGAAAGTGCGTAATGAGATTTGTACATTTCTTAGTTCGTCGTCTGTCACGGACTCACGTAGAATTTGCCACGCAAACACCTGCAAACAAATGTATAAATCTATTTTAATTATCATCATCCAGTGATGACGAGCTGTTAGATCAGTTCGCATGAAGGAAACCTAAGCCCTACTTAGAATTTATCGTCCATTCTTCCTCTTAAGAGGTTGCTGAGTTCTATGCCCTTCTGATCGTTTTCGGCGGCAAAATAAGACTGTGACGAAGCGACTGTTTTGACATGAAAAGTGAGTAGAAAGAGAGCGTAGACTGGGGATGGAAAAGAGAGAGAGAGAGAAAGGGAGAGCGAGAGAGGGAAAGGGAGGGCGAGAAAGGGAAGGGGAGGGCGAGAGAGAGAGAGAGAGAGAGAGAGAGAGAGAGAAATAGAAAGGAAAGAGAACCAGAGCCAGGATGTTTCCCGCACAACCCTACACTTTCCTTCTCTACACACACATACCGAGTACTCCCATCCCTAACCTATTTTTCACAAATCGTGCCTTTGTACGCACAATGAGGGCCGCCATCGAGGTAGCAGAAGTACTTTCAGAAGACAGCCAGAGAGAGAGAGAGAGAGAGAGAGAGAGAGAGAGAGAGAGAGAGAGAAAGAGAGAGAGAGAGATTAGAAAGAGAGGTAGAGAAGAGGAAGAGAAGAAGAAGAGAGGGGGAGAGAACGGAAACATCGATGCTCGTTCCTCTGACATCTCTCCACCACCGTCAGCGAAATCCTCATCAGTGACAAAACAGCAGAACGGGAAAGGGGCAGAGAGTATCCAGTGCATGTTTGCCCCTCTGGTGAACCACTAAACACTCCTCCTGTCTCGCTCCCTCTCCCTCTTTCTCTCTCCCTCTCTCTTTTTTCTTTATCACTTTCTGTTCTATTTCTGACTACTTGTTTATCCCTATCTGAAAATAAAACATTTAGTTGTCTGGTGACGGTATGATAAACAGGTGCGCACCGTGCTTTTTCTGTCAAGACTCTGGCTGATGAGAACCATTCATCACTTTCTTTTCATAATCTTTTTGCTGTAAATTTGCAACAGTTTGGCTGTTTTGTTTTAGTATATTTTTTCAGACATTTGAAGCCAATGAAATGTCGTCTCTTCTTCGCGGCTAGCCTAATTAACCATTCTTACTCTCGGATGGCCACGGGATGGGTACGCCCAGGGAGAGTCAAAACCGTTTAGCTTCTGCTGTGGGACTCTCACAGCGAAGAGTGAACAATCACCCAGGAAATACAGAAATAAAGAGTTCAAAGAGAGAGAGAGAGAGAGAGAGAGAGAGAGAGAGAGCGAGAAGTGAAGCGGGGAAGAGAGCTGGAGAGTGCAAGGACACCGCGAAGCGGACAAGGAGAGGTCGAGGGATACGAAGCACAGATGAGGACATGAACGCAGCTGCAGCGCAAAACTGGGGTCAATGAGGAAGGCATCAAAATATTTTAAGACAACCAACAGTCTAATTCTCTACCATTCCTTGTCTCTCTCGCTCTCTTTTCCTGCCTCTCTATCTCTTCCCCACTCTCTCTCTCTCTCTCTCTCTCTCTCTCTCTCTCTTTCTCTCTCGTTCTCTCCTTGTCTCACGTGTTCCGGTGTCACTTCTCTTTACGAGCTTCTCACCCCTCTTCCTTTCAGTTGAAATGTATTTGAATAGCGTGAACGGAAACCCTCGTGATCCTCAACCACCCGACACTGCATTCTATTGTACTTTCTAGAGTACGTTCAGTGATAAGGACAATGCCATCATTGGCTGGAAATGATAGAGATAATCAGCAGACAACCGAGAGGGAAGAGAGAGAGAGAGAGGGTGGGTGAGCAAGAGAGCGAGAGAGAGAGAGAGAGTGAGAGAGCGAGAGAGAGAGAGAGAGAGAGAGAGAGAGAGAGAGAGAGAAGACGACCAAGAGTGGATTGAGTGAGATCCACTTTTTGTCTTTGTGTATACCGTAGTGGACTGGTGAAGAGAGAAAAGACGTCTGCATACCATTTTCTACCCTCGGAGGTCAGAGAAAGAGCGATAGAGCATGGGTATTGGAGAGAACGCCGGATGAGGAACTCTTCTTGCACTTTTGTTATCGTACATGGTTGGCGAGTGTCGGTCCCTGGGCTGGACGTTTCACCTCGAGTACTCTAACCGTCCCTTTCTCAATTTTCCAGTTTTTCCTCTCTCTTCTTCTCTTGCTCTCTGTCTCTGTCTCTCTCACTCTCTTCCTCTCTTTCGTTCTCTCTCTTTTCACTGCCCCTCACTCTCCACTGGCCACTCGCCTGATCACCTCTTCCTGACAATTCAGTTCACGAACCGACGTCAACTACAAATTGCGAATAAAATGGGAAGTACTAATGGTAAGAGAAGAATGGCCATGATAAGTTCATGAAGTGGGACGAATACTGTAGTCACTCAAGGCACAGAAACATGCATCACCCGGCAAGGAATCGTGTTAGGAGAGAGAGCGAGAGAAAGAGAGAAAGCCAGATGGCGAGGCAATAAGAAGGACAGAAACAGATTTAAAAAAAGAAATATGAGAAAGGGGCATATGGAGATTTAAAACTCTGTTATTATTCTAGATATTAAGTGATTCTTAACCCCCACCCCTCCCCCCATTTTTAGTTTAAAATAGTTACTGCACCGCTGGTAATATTTCGATTTGTATTACCACATCGAAATATAAATTTAATATTTCCAACGCATGATAATAATGATGTGCACGAGAAGTCTTCCTTTCTGAATCTAATCTTGCATGAGGGGAATGCAGACTCGTGCAGTCCAGGGATTCCACCACATTTGGTCCCCCGCTGTGTTATCAGGATGGAGTGGAGGATATCCTCTAGATGACTTTTCCTTCTTCTCCTTGCACCCTTGTCTTCTCTTTTCCTGGATTCCCTCTGGCTATCTCTCCCTACGATGTCGACGTTGCATTTGCTTTACTATGTGTAACGTAGAAGAAACGTAGTGGACATAAGAAGAGAGAGCGTGTGGGATAGCGAGAGTGCAGACAGAGAGAGTGAAAGGGTTTGCTTGACCCTCCGGGGGTCAGCAAGCAAGCAGCACACAGGCATGTGGAAGATTGTTTGTCTTGGTCAGGAAGGAGTTTGGAAGGACGAGAGGGAGCAGAGAAGCAGAGACAAGGACGCAAATGGTACGCCCGCGCTGGGCTTCACGCTGGACAGCGTGCGTGGTCTCTCTGCTATGCACCAGTTGTGGAAGCGAAAGAGATTGAGAAGAGAGAGAGAGAGAGAGAGAGAGAGAGAGAGAGAGGAGAGAGACGAAGGAGAGACGAGGGAGAAAAGAGAGAGTGGGATGAGAGGGAGTGGCCGAGGTGACACTCCTGGACTGTACTACAAGGATGTGTTTGTCCACACAAACTGTTGCAAGAGGAAGGAACCAGAGGATGCGCCCTCGGGAAAGGGATTAATGGCAGACTTTTCCGCCTCCATCGTCAGAATTTCCAAAGCATTCTCTTGGACAGAATTAAATTTGACTCCAAGAGATTCCATGAAAATAAAGTCTCAAAATAGTAAAGGGAAGGCATAATAAAACGGTTTCAGTTAATGTTCACTACTGATTTTTCTGAAAATGAATCAGTTTGATTATCAGAACGAAAGTGAGATAAGAACTGAACGGACCTTGGGCTGAGTGCTCTGGAATGATCTGGCAGCTTTCTCGGCAGCTCTCTTGACTGCACCTTCCGGGAATGGATTGGAATTGGGAGGGGGAGTGGAGGAGGTGACGATTGCTGCCAGTTGCCCCATCTCATTCTGCTCACTCCTGCCAGCCAAGGCGGTCGTTCTCCCTCCCTCCTCTTCTCCATTGCATGCCGCATGGGAGGCCGCCTTCTCGTCTATGGCCTCCGACGCTCCCTCAACCACATATATCATATATCAAAAGCCTTTCTATTTTTTTTTGCGTTTCATCTCCCTGTAATGTCACATATTTTTGTAATTCTGCCAACACAAAGATAATGCTAGGGACAACCTCCTCCTTGCTTCTTCCTTCTAGCCCATCCAGCTCTTCCTCTGCGTCGTTTTCCATATCCAACTCGCCCTCCGAATCGCCTTCCTTGTTCTCCATCTGATGATCGTAAAAATAGACTTCGACAACAATAAATGGCAAGCTAAGACAGAGAGAGAGAGAGAGAGAGAGAGAGAGGATGAAAGAGCGTAGGGGTGCAAGGAGAATAGCAATCATTGTGATCAACAGTCTCCTGAACGGTACATAAACAGTGTCAGGAGCCGGGCGCTGCCCATCCACTAGTCTCATCTTCTCTCTCTTTCTCTGTTTTCCTCTCTCTCACTCTGCCTGTCTCTCTCGCTGCCGTTTCTCTATCACTCTCTATCTCCCTGAATGGGGTTCTTCCCAGGTTGACGCCATGTTTTCGTTGTTTGCCACACGACGAACACCTGTTTTGTACCATCTCTGCCTCAGATGTGTTCGAGAGAAAGAGAGAGAGAGAGAGAGAGAGAGAGAGAGAGAAAGGGAGAGTGTGAGAGTGAGAAAGGAGAGCGACCGCGCGTCTCGATTATTGTGTGAATATGTATTGTTGAATCTGTCTGTTGTTGCCGTAGTTAGCCGAAGCAGAGAGAGAGAGAGAGAAAGAGAGAGAGAGAGAGAGGGAGAGAGATAAATAGAGAGAAAACAACGAGAAAAATATGAGGGAGAGGAGGAAAATGATGTTTTTGAATGGCACGCATCTATCAACAGCACAACAACAGAGTTTCCAGTGGTTTTTTCATGTGCTGATTAAAGTGTGTTATAGAGGAAGTGGCATAACAACCAACTACGGGAATAGCTCCTCTCTTTCTTTGATTCTTAAATTCTATTTTGCTCTCTCTCACACACACACAAATTAAAAGACATTTCTTGACTACTCGACCCCGTGAGCGTAAGCCTACGTCTTCTTTGCACGGAATGGTATCTGTTTGGAGTGAACCGGGGACTACAGGCAGCGCGAGAGAGTCAGACAGAGCGAGAGAGAGAGAGAGAGAGTATGCGAGAGAGATAAAGGAAATAGAAAGACCACTACGCAAAAGATATTGCTTCTGTTGTAGAGCCCTTTCCAAGAGAGGTTAAAAAAGAATAAGAGCAAAGTAGTTAAGAAGCAGTGTGAAGTGGTGGCAAAAAAGGATTTGCAATCGGAGATCCTCTGGGAGAGAGCGAGAGAGAGCTCATTCGGAAAGGGTACAACGGCAGCATTCTTAGAAGAATGAAGAATAGAGAAAAAGAGGGAAAAATCATAGAGTCAGAGAAAGAAAATTCTCTGTTAGGTTTCGAAATACGCAGCGGTCATCTCCGCTTCGATCACAACTCAGGGGTTCAGGCAGAAAAAAAGGAGACGAACAAAACGGCCGAGCATGACGAGAGAGCACGAGAAAGTAGGAGAGTGTCAGAGAAGGTTGGACAGGGTAATAGATTCTCTTCTCTTTCTCTCTCTTTCTCTCTCTCTCTCTCTCTCTGGCTCTCTCCTTGCTCTCTATCTCTTTTTATGTTCTTCCTCCAAATCCCTTTATCTCACATTTTCTCTCTCTATTCACCTTCTAACTTTGGCTCACTTTGACATTTTCTTTGCCGCTTTTTCAGTGAAGGGGCTGAACGAGCATACCGTATCAGTGAAGTGGCCAATGGTTTCATGCTAAACCGGCTACCCGAAAAGAGACATGTACACGTTGCTCTCTCTCTCTCTCTCTCTCTCTCTCTCTCTCTCTTCCTCTTTCTTCTCTCTCTCTCTCTTTCTCTCTCTCTCTCTCTTCCTCTCTCTCTCCTCTCTTCTTTCTTGATTTTTTCGTGACAAGCCAGTCGTAGTCTCTCTTAACCAATTGCCATTACGCCTTCCATTTCAATCAATGTCTGGACTTTGCGAGGACGAAGAAAAGGTCTGGAGGTGAGAGTGGAGAGATAAGAAGAGATTCAATTCCTCTCACTGCTTGGATAATGAACATTTTTAAAGAATAGCAGAAAGCGATCGAGAAGTCATAAAAATGCACTAAATTTCAGCGCTAATTTTTTATGAGCATTTGACGTGACAAAAGTGAATAGGAAAGAGATTTGAGACGAAAATGATAGGCAAACCTTGACGTCCCCACGAGAACTTTTGTCAGAAGAACAGGGAGCACTGGGAGAGCAGTCGACTGCCTCGCACACTACTTGAGGGGGAGAAGTGAAGGCAGACGGAGTCAGTCTGCAAGGCATTCTTCTCTTCTCGCTCTCTCGCATAAATTTGAAGTATCTAATTCAAGGTTTCAGAAAAAAAATATATTTGTATTGCGAGCAGAAAAGTACTCTCGCTCGACCTCTGGTCTGGAAGACGGGTTGCGAGAAGCTCAAGAACAACGGAGAGCTTCAGGTCGATGTCGTTGAGTCGGACGGTGAGCCCGTTTAAGAGAGCCTTGGTGTCCGCGTCGATGAAGGAGAGCCCCGGGAATGGCTCCATCCCATGTGACGGCAAATTCACTGATACTGGTAGATACTCTTCGGAGTTTGTGAAACTTTTTGAATACGGGAATTTAAATTGATTTATGTATTTCGATACTCACGAGTGTTTGCATTAAAAACATATGTAGATTTGAAGAACGTGCATGATCATTCATTATTGAATATAATCATGATATACAAAACATCATGAGCAAATTAGGTGAAGTTGACTATTAAGGCACTATGGGAATATAAGAATAGAGAGTGTGGAAAGTTGTTTTTATCAATGTTGAAATCTTTAACATATAATTTTCAACCAAATTCAATTTGTAAACTTCTGTAACGAGCTTGAAGAAGTACAAACTAATGTATATTAAACGAGAATCTAATTTAAGAGCACGTTTAAAACTGTCAAAGTCCGAAATGAACAAGACAGTGTGAAGAGAAACAGGAATGGAAGCTAAAGCATAGGAGAGAAGAAAAGTTTTTGAGCGCTTTCACTAGTTGCAATGACAACAAGTAATGTTCAATGCTCGTTGGTGGAGTTGTAGATGAAAGCAACCTGCTTCGATAGTGGTTGTGTCCGGGAGTAGAAAACAAAACAGCAAAAAAAAGAAAGGGAAAGGCTAGCAACAGTTGGAGGCGGGTCGGGAATGGAAGGTGAACGGGCAACATCAGAAGCAACCAACCGACCCCTGGGCATGCGCCAGCCAGAGCGTCCTCCTTCTCTCGCTCTCTCTTCTTCTCTCCGCCCCTCCTTTTGCTCTCTTGCATCGCAACTCCACGTTAGCCACGCCCATTCGTTGAACTCCTTACCGTAGGGTGAGCATGAGCGAAGAAAAAGCATAATGCATAACAACCTTAAGATAAAGCATGTTCAACCACACTCTGATAGTTTATTGAATGTATGAAAGTTCTGATTGAGACATGTTTTCTAATTCTCGTATGTACTACAAATGTGCTCTTCTCGGTGACAGGGAAAACATACTTTGAAGATTTGATATATTCATTTTTGTGGAAGAGCTGGGATAAGATAGTAAAAAAATATTTATCAGGAAATTCCAACTCTCGCCTACATTAAGCTAGTGTATATATTGTTCATTTATAAAAGCATTTCACATTTACTTACTTACATATATGTATGTACTATGTATACATATGTATGTACATACATACATATGTGTAGTATGTATATGAGCCTGTTTATATATAAATACTTGTGTATGTCCATACATACTTTTTAAAGCAACTGTACACTTTTACACACTTTATTTGAGAAGCAAGCTTCCAATAGATGCTCCATTTAACGAGAGAATAAATGCAGTAGAAGCATTCTCCTAATCTGCACATTCGAGTTGAAACCCTGCCGGCTAATTGACTGACGCTATTTTGGTTTTTAGACCTGTCCTTCGGTTTCATAAACCCACTCACTTCCTTTCGTGAACGACTGAATATCCTTTTTTTTCTTATGTAGGTTGTATTATACATTCAATTTTGTTGTTTTATACATATCTGAGCTGGCGCGTTATATAGGAACGGAACATCAGATACTTTATTCGCAACCTAACATTACGCTCAGCTGCTACCTGGTGTCGACGATTCAAGACATGGATCCGCCGAAACGCTGGCATAGAAACCGTCAAAAGCTAGTTTGTGGTCAGATGTGAAGGTGATGGTAGCGTGTTCCCCCTTTGCTGCATTCACAGGGACTTCGAATGTTGCTCCGGATACGTCATAACCAGTGAGCCTAATAGTAATTAAGTTAGCAGAGATATTAAGTTAAAGCATATTTAAAATCGCTTGTTTTGCCTGTTATTTAGCGCACTGTATCTTTAGCGTAAGGAGCATAGTTTTTGTGCTTCTTTTGAGCGACTTACGAGACGACAGTGTCACCGACACCGGAGCTGATCTTGACAAAATCTGCGTCTGTCTCCAGTTCATAATAGACTTTGAAGCACATTTCCGTCGAATCCCCCGCATTCTAAATTAAAGCATGTTATTCATTAATGTGCACATACATAGATATGTATATATTTCAAATGTATGTATTTGCATAAGACGCTAGATTTTTTTAACCTCTGACATCACAGATTAAAATAGAGGGAACGGATATCGTAGTTAATTTCTTCAATTCGATCATCAATATAAAATAGAAACAATAAAAAGGGCTTTGGTTTATATACATAGTACCCCTCCCTCTATTAAAACCACCCTTCTAATAGTACCCCCCCCCTTGAAATTGCCATTGAAAAATAGTACCCTACCTCTAATAGAACCCCCCCCCCCCTATAGTAGTGCCCCCCTAATGGTTTAACACCTCGTCTCGAGACGTACCTCGAATGGATACTGGAGGCATGGGATGCTTTTCCCAAAGAACTGATTGCAAATTCATTTAAAATCTAAGGTAAAACTGATATTCCCGTGATGATTCTTTTTGAAGCCGAGCTATAAATCTCTTTTTTTTAAGAATCAAATGTTGTTAAAGGAGGCCTTAAGGGAAAAACTCCTACCACGAAGTCCCTGACGGATTTGGACGGAATGATAAAAAGAACGGAGTAAAGAATCAACAGAAATGGTGCTACTGCCCCTTGCCTCTCTCCCCAGAAACTGGTGGTTTGCACCACTGCCAGGTGAGCCTACGTGTTAAGAAAAACCAGGCCAATGTGGTTGCGCGCACCATATGAATGCAATTCATGGGCATGACTCGGTTGGCACCAGCGGCCACAGTGTTATTGTGTCAAACTTTTTTGAAAATGGCGGGAAAATAAAATATTTGGGAATTCAAAGTAGAAAACACTGTTAATTTCCTCAGGGCATAAAGGTTTTTGTGACTTCGGGACACTTGCAATCGAAGTTTCTAGCACAACCCGACCAAATAAGGCGAAAAAAACAAGACACTATTTATTCGCCTCGGACCTCCTTTAACAAACTTTTATCCAATAACATTGAAAAATAATACAACTCCTCTAATAGAACCTCCCCCTCTAATGGTGCCCCTCCATCGCAAGGGGTATTTAAAAATAGGTGTACTAATAGAGAAAATAGGTGAATATAATAGCGGCCTGACCATGATTTTAATCGACGTCGTCTGATAGTTACAATAGTGCTTTTTGCTGCCCCATCCATGATCAGGACGACCTTCGTAATAGCCAGGAATCTTGATGATAGTCGCCTTATTCGAATCCAAGGTTCGCGTCAGGTTATTTTTCTCGACTTGGCATGACACTAAAAGTATCCGTGCTCTATGAAGATTACTTGTCGTCGAAACCATTATCATTTGAAAGGAAACTACTTTCGTTTGGTTCCAATTGGATATTGGTACAAAGATGCTGTGACTGTTCCTCACTGGCATTCACAAACCAAATAAGTATGTAAGGTAGATGCCTACGATATCACTTACAATGATCTGCATCTTGAAGGTAGTTGTTGATGAACTTTAAGGTATGGTCATCAATTGTCATGTTGTCGTCGAATTCATACACAGTCCAAGCACCGTGATATATATCTTGGATCTCTTTGAGATCGCTTTGAGGAATGTTGGCGTCAATCAGAATTGCCTGCACCCCATCAGCTTCAAAGTTGATCGGTGGCGTTTTGCTGTCGGTTTTTTTGAATCTGCAAAGGGTTGCAGTTTATTACGTTCGACACACAGGAAAAATTCGCGTATAAATGAGTGCGCTACCGAAACAGATGGTGCAAGAAACATCGAAAAAAAAACAGGTTTCTCGGACTGGATTCCATGAAGCTTCTCTACCCACCTTATCCGAGCGCACTACCCCAATCGTTAATTTTTTTGTAGAGGACGATGTAAGTCATTAATTTCTATACCTAGTCCGTTTACAGTTCAAACCGTAGAATTGCGCTGACTGATTCTCTTGGCCTTGTGGCATTTTTTACGGAACGTTAGAGCTCTTATGTCTGCCAATGAAATATCACAGATTTGTCGTTTGCGCATGAGTTGATATTTGTAAAGCGGATACCCAAGAGATGCGAAGTAGATAAAATAGCGAGTTGAGTGGCTTCTCGCATCATTGAAGAATGTCTTATATGCGCTGGTCTCCAACAGTCTGCAATGATTTAAGTATTGTACATATGCATATAAACAAAAGATCTGTATTCCAGAACACGGGTCCCAAAGTATCCTAGAATACATGAGTATTCGCACCTCCGTTATTCTGTTCAGATTGAGACCATCTTTTAATAATTTTAAGTGTCCCGTGTGTTCATATGGGACACGTATTCTGGAATAGATCCGATTTATGATGCGTGCTGACGAGTGCAAAGGTCGATCAGCTGATGCGTTGCCAAAATGAAGAACACCCGGGATTTGCTGCTTGAACAGTTCGACTGTTGTATACTGCCAATTGGGGGCAAAGTTAGTTGCGAATCCATCAAAGGAGCTGATGGTGCTTAGTCGTATCTGTGCTCTCTCAGAGCTTGTTTCCAGCTGGGAGACAATGCTCGCAGCGAAATTTTTCAACTTCTCCAGCATTGCCTCCTCCGTTGTGACATCGAATACGAAGATTATGTCGTCAGAGATCTTTCCTGCAGACATCACACATTAGCAAGTTCCTTCAAGCTATTTTCTTTCTATCTTTTATATGTACATACATATGTACATACTATATGACGGTGGCAACTAAAAAATAGTGGGTTTTGGCGTTTTCGACCCGTTATTCACATTTGCGCAAAAAAGTACATGCACTTTTTTTTTAATATGCTGCCCGAATCTATAAAATTGGTCAAAAAGTACGTGTACATTTTTGTGCAAATTCGCATAACGGGTCTATTGAGTCTGTATGAGATTCAGAAATGTGACTGGGATCATCGCGGAAGTCGCCGTGATACTTCGTAGTCGGAATGACCGTAGTCGTCGTTGTCGATGAAGGAGGAGTTGCTAATCCTTCAGACTCTTGCATTCCCAGCATGAATTTGCCGACTGAATATAAATGGATGATGCAGAAACATAAGTTAGAGTTAAAATAGCTAGATATGTAGCTGACCTAAAAAAATGCTCTACCTGAGTTAGTCTGGTTGAAATTGATTCTGATGTATGGCGTGAAAGAAGAATAGCCATTGAGCCTCACATTCGCTGAACCCATGGTAGGGTATTTCTTGGCGTCAAAGCTTGAAAATACTGATATCAATATCACTACATAATTTGAAGGCTTCATTCACGAGGATAATTTTTTAAGGTCTGAAATCGATGAGAGTTGTCACCATCTACTATGTATAGTGATACTATGTACATGCATGCTAATGAGCTTAAAAAAACCAACGTTTCGATTAAGAAGTCGTTATCATAAATTGATATTGATGAATCGCCAATTGCGTATGAATAAAACTGCAGACTCTGAAAAAGTGCGCATAGTAATCCACATGCAACTTCTTCGATTAAACAAGATTGAAAGACTTAATCGCGTCTGGAACATGCCTTATGCCCACGCTTTTCATCTCCCGAGAAGGCATCCCAATGACAGCTTGCGGTGCAGGCTTCGCTGCTTGGTTTGCCATCTTTCGTCGGGTTCGTTATGACGATCATCGGAGTGGAGATACTGTACTTTCGTTCCCTTTCTCCGCAGGAACACTCATCCCCAAGTGTTCCTGAATCAACAAGAATTCCATCTATTTCAAGTATGCCTTCAAGACATGTGGATATAACAGCAAACTGTTACAAATCCTGTAATGTACTTTAATATTGTTTTACAAAATCATACAATCCTATTGTTTTAACTGGGGTACCTCTTTTTGGTTAAATCGAGTTAAATTACGGCAATAAATCGGATTTAAAAACTCATCACCTACCTATGAAAAGGAGTGCGACAGCCACTGTGGCTGTGCGGAGCATTGTTCTTTCTTACCTGGAAGAATAAGGACAAAGTAGGACAAAGTGGAAGAAGAGCTGGAGAGGGAACGAGTTATGCTCGTCTGATGTTACCTCTTCATTGGAAAGGGCGTTTCCCTCTTTTCTTCATCCGGCGCCATCGCCTTTCTTCCTTATCTTTATGATCTTATACAGCCTAATCAGTTGGCAGCAGCGCCTTTGCTCCTTTTACAACCCACGAGCAGCTTCTCAGCTCCTACTCTAAATCGATCAGCAAGCTTATTTTTATACATTTAATCTATCCCGAAAATAATGTACAGAAAATAATAGCTACATACATATGGACATATGTATACTATGCTGCCACATGTATTTACACGTAAATAATACACGTAAATAGATCAATCATACATGTGATAAAATTAGGAAGAAAGACAACTGTCCATGAACAACACGTTCATTATGAAATTCTAACAGTAACGTAAAAGAAACGAAGCAGACGAGGAGGCATCACTATGGCAGGTGCTGATGCTTGTTGTTGTGAATACATAGACAAAACTGCCTAATTATTTCAGAAAAATCAATTAATCGGTGTCTATCCAAGATAAATAGTAGATATTTAAATTCATCTAAACTCTGGAAGGATTCAGGCTAAATGCCGGTGAGTAAAAGAAAACATAGCGTGCGCTTCTTGATGCACACGCTCTCTCACCTTTTTCCTGATAGCTCTTTTTGAAGATTTGCTTATCCTTTATTTGATTTATGTGCTGGTTGGTTGTTTAGGTGGCCATGGAGTTCTCCGTCGTTCCTTCCATTTCCACCGTTCATCAGCCCAACCGAACTACGCAAAGGCGTTGGTGTATTGGTATGTCTTCCGCCCATAGTGCAACCGAGCAGGGTTCGACTGCGCCCGGCGCAAGCACTTAGTTGATCCCGTCCAGACCGCTGACTGGCTTGGATGGGGGTAGAACTGTGCGAGATTGTTCTCCTTGGCTATTCGTATGTCTCTTCTACCAATGAAATCGGTATCCCGGGCCGTGGAAACATCTCTTTTATCATGTGATGCTCAAGAGGCTTCTCTTTTCCGAACGATAAGCGGATTAGGAGAGTTTCTTCTTATTCTGATTATTCTGGCGGCTTCTTTTGAACGCTATTCCATATGAAAAATACCATAAAATAATACAAACATACTCGAGAAAATAACAAAATTTTATACGGAAGAACAGAGATTGTGCTGTAACGGCTGCTGCTTGCAGTGGGCACAGGAAAGGAAGCAGAGAATGGCCTCCCGGCGAGAGGCCGCCTTTGAAAGACGAGAACTCTCTGATTCAACCGGCAGAAAGCGACTCCTCCAATGCCAATGGCATTGCGTCCCCCGAAATACGGTAAAGTCGTGAAGGGAGAAATATTCAGCTGTGCTGTTCAAAATATTCTTAAATGCCCATCATCTGAATTCTGAAGGAAAGAGAAGAGAATGACAATCTTAGTTTGCTAGAGAAACCTCTGCCTCATTCATTATCAGAAGAAGAAATCTTCTACTTGCCTTTCCTCGCTTCTCATTCCCCCGGAGACGCCCTCATCACCTTTCCGTAGCCTCGAGGAGAAAAGAAGCAGCGAGAGGACAATCAAATACAGTAGCTGGAGGAGAATGAGACAATTAGGTAAGTGAGGGAAGGTCATTTCTCACTCTTTCCTTCTCTCGCCTTCTCTCTCTCTCTCTTGTTCCTCTCTCTCTCTCTCTCTCTCTCTCTCTATTCACTCTCGCTTTCTTTCTCCCCCTTCTCTTTCTGTATTTCCCTCTCTCTCCATCTCTCCCTCTCATTCTCTTCCTACAAAGCACTAATGATTGCAGTGTCACAACGACCATGCAGTATCGTTTACAGTCTTCTCTTTCCCTCTGCCCGAGTCCTCCCCATCAATCGCCAATTCTCTTCGATTTACGAGCACTTGGCCTGATCTGCACTTGCGCCATATTCAAAGTTTACGAAAAATTGGCCAACCCCTGAATGATTTTCTCTTCTTTGTTTCCTTCGCACTCTTATTATGAATTGCAAAGGAAGGAAGACAGAAATCCACCCGACGTCCTTGATTGGATCTCTATAATGATAAAGGCCAGAAATGTATTGCTTGCTTCTTCATCACTGACGATGCCAAGAAGCCTGCCAAGAAGACCTGCAGGGAGGCGGCAGGAAACGTACAAGGGAAAGGCGAACTAGGAGGAGAGAAAGACAGAGTGAGAGAGAGCGAGAGAGGGAACGAGAGAGAGAGAGAGAGAGAGAGAGAGAGAGAGAGATGAAGAATGTATGGAGAGTTAAGTGACTCTTAGTAAGAGACGCTAAGAGAGTACAAGGAACACATATGTATGGTGGGAAA
This sequence comes from Allodiplogaster sudhausi, assembly GCA_945643635.1. Taxonomy (NCBI): domain Eukaryota; kingdom Metazoa; phylum Nematoda; class Chromadorea; order Rhabditida; family Diplogasteridae; genus Allodiplogaster; species Allodiplogaster sudhausi. The sequence goes on from CALZFC010000055.1 coordinate 687,585, forward strand.
GACACTGTGAGAGTTGAGGGAAGATTTGACAGTGAGAGGAACCAAGCAATGTGCAATCTCCAGCAGCTCCCGTTGTTCATGTGTGAGAATGACATCCGGAGGGCATGTACTCCTTCTTTTCTCTTTCTCTGTCTCTTTCTTTCCCTCCTATCTTTCTTTTCCTTCCTACTTTCTCACCTTCCGGCAGCGCCCAACTACTGGCTGGCTCCGTTCGGGGAAGCCCCGCCCCCGACTGTGAGAAGTATGCAGCACTGACACCCTATCACTCTCTCCCTCTCTCTTCTCTCTCTTATCACTCTCTTTCTTCTCTCTATCTCTCTCTCTTCTCCACTTCCACCTCACCCACAGCAGAGTTTCCATAGTTGAACATGCAAACATAGTGCCAACCCTCTTATCAAAAGCTGTGAATCCGCTCACTCGAATATCCTCTTGTGCCTTCTTCGCTTGTCAATCCGCTTTGTCCGATCTTCTCTTCCGTTCATAAGTGAAGAGCTTTAGCAGCTAAGCTCGGATTAGCCGGTTGATCTGTTCATTTCCATCGTTGTTTCGGTGTTCGGCATCTGGTGTCTTTCCTGAGTTGCCAGAGGCATTCCAAGTCATGGCCCTGAGTGGTTGGCAGGAGAGATGTCGTACTCGGCTGCGCTTGCTGCCTACGCCCTCCCCGGCGGCCCTGGCTCGACCCCCTCCGCGCCCTCTGCCGCCTCAGTCTATGCCGCCGCCGCGTCTGCCGCTGCAAAGAGCCAGGCTGCCGCGTCCGTGGCCGGCCTCCCCTCCCTCCCGCACTCCTTCCATCATGTCGCCTATGGTTTGTCTTTTCAATTCGTTGGTGAAATAGAATTTATAAGCGTCTAAAAAATTTGAAATATTATCATTCTATTGACAATCAGAGAATTAAATAGGATGGGTTCATCATCCGTTTTATCTGCATATGTATTTATAGTACATGGATGATTTAACATTTTAAATGACTCTCTATCAAAATTTGATCTAACTAAGCACGTCTCAGTTTGAAATGAATAAATCCTTCCCACGATTTCGAGCATTACTTCAGCAAGAACCGCTAACTTTGGCAATGTCTTTCAGTTGTTCCCAGTGGCAGACGTTGAGTGGGAAGAGAGGATACGGTAGTGTGTTCATATTCACTAGCCTGCATTTGTCCTTTCACTTATCATACTAATTGAACGCGTGGTTGAAAGTGGGAGCATTCTCTCTCGTGCTCTCCATTCTCCTGCACAACTTCATTTTGTTTCGCCAGATTCCTCAGCTAAGCCCCCTTGAAATGATTGGCTCTCGGTTGTCACCACCCGGTTTTGCTTCCGTTGGGAGGGCGATGATGCTCGCCAAGCAAGGGGATTTGTTCATCCCAAAAAGGGGATTTGCATCCGAAACAGTGGACGACGTTGGTGATCTAGCAGAAGAGAGAGAATGGGTAACAGAGTTAGAGAAAGAGAGTGAGAGAGAAGGTGGCATTGAAAATACGGAGGGAGCAATGAGATGCAATGAGATTAGGAGAGAGAAAATAGAGAGAGAGAGAGAGAGAGAGAGAGAGAGAATGATGTAATGAATATGAGAGCGCGAAAATGACTTGTTTTTGAGAATGGAGATTGAGAGACAGAAGAGGCCTCTTTCGATAACAGCCCCACTCAGAATATTGATTAAAATTAGCTCGATCAGGGAACTTTTTTATCACAACTCCATGCCTGTCAGCAGTCTTGGCCAAGCCTAACTGGGCAGTGATCTTTATTGACAAAATGGAGTTTTCTAACAAAAAAAGCAACCTCGAAGACAAAGTTCAAGCAAGCAAAGATTCTTGAGATTGGATAATTGCATGAAGCCTGTGAAGAACGTAATGAAATGAATTGCTAGGAATGATTCCTCGGAAGAACCGTCGGGAGCGGACGACCTTCAGCAGACAGCAACTGGAGATCCTCGAGGAGACATTCTCCTCCACTCAATATCCCGATGTTTACATGAGAGAGAAGCTCGCTAATGAAATCCATCTTCAGGAATCACGCATTCAGGTTTCATCGGCCATTTTATCTGTTAAAAAGACCGTTCTTGCTTCTTCAAAAAGATATTCTATGCATAAAAAAAGCATGACATTCAGAATTACATTTTTTTACTAAAAAAAAACCAAATTGTGTAGTTCTTTATAAAATAGAATGGAGAAAGGGGATTATCTGCTCGCGCTCTTTGTGAAAGGGACAAATCACCTTGTTTCTGGAACTTTAATCTCCTTTATCCAATTAGCCACAACCTCCACCCGTTCCACATCGCAACACACAATTGTAAGTTTAACATTCGCTTTCCAAACCATCTGAAAGGGCGCATGATATGCTGCAAAGTGGAATTAGATAGAAAAGGTTTTTTTTAACGAAGAATATATGGGACATGATCTACTTACTGGTAAATTTTC
>CALZFC010000055.1:695000-757500 GCA_945643635.1 Allodiplogaster sudhausi
TGCATTCTTATTCATGTCATCCAAACTCCAGCGATAGCCACTTTACTCTTCTTCTAATTTGTCTTCCTCTCTCTCACACACATTCTCTCTCTCTCTCTCTCTGTTTCTCTCTCTCTCTCTGTTTCTCTCTCTCTCTGTTTCTCTCTCTCTCTCTGTTTCTCTCTCTCTCTGTTTCTCTCTCTCTCTGTTTCTCTCTCTCTCTGTTTCTCTCTCTCTCTGTTTCTCTCTCTCTCTGTTTCTCTCTCTCTCTGTTTCTCTCTCTCTCTGTTTCTCTCTCTCTCTGTTTCTCTCTCTCTCTGTTTCTCTCTCTATCTGTTTCTCTCTCTCTCTCTGTTTCTCTCTCTCTCTGTTTCTCTCTCTCTCTGTTTCTCTCTCTCTCTGTTTCTCTCTCTCTCTGTTTCTCTCTCTATCTGTTTCTCTCTCTCTCTCTGTTTCTCTCTCTCTCTCTGTTTCTCTCTCTCTCTGTTTCTCTCTCTCTCTCTGTTTCTCTCTCTCTCTCTGTTTCTCTCTCTCTCTGTTTCTCTCTCTCTCTGTTTCTCTCTCTCTCTGTTTCTCTCTCTCTGTTTCTCTCTCTCTCTGTTTCTCTCTCTCTCTGTTTCTCTCTCTCTCTGTTTCTCTCTCTCTCTCTGTTTCTCTCTCTCTCTCTGTTTCTCTCTCTCTCTCTGTTTCTCTCTCTCTGTTTCTCTCTCTCTCTGTTTCTCTCTCTCTCTGTTTCTCTCTCTCTCTGTTTCTCTCTCTCTCTCTGTTTCTCTCTCTCTCTGTTTCTCTCTCTCTCTGTTTCTCTCTCTCTCTCTGTTTCTCTCTCTCTCTGTTTCTCTCTCTCTCTGTTTCTCTCTCTCTCTGTTTCTCTCTCTCTCTGTTTCTCTCTCTCTCTGTTTCTCTCTCTCTCTCTGTTTCTCTCTCTCTGTTTCTCTCTCTCTCTGTTTCTCTCTCTCTCTGTTTCTCTCTCTCTCTCTGTTTCTCTCTCTCTCTGTTTCTCTCTCTCTCTGTTTCTCTCTCTCTCTGTTTCTCTCTCTCTCTGTTTCTCTCTCTCTCTCTGTTTCTCTCTCTCTCTGTTTCTCTCTCTCTCTGTTTCTCTCTCTCTCTCTGTTTCTCTCTCTCTGTTTCTCTCTCTCTCTGTTTCTCTCTCTCTCTGTTTCTCTCTCTCTCTGTTTCTCTCTCTCTCTCTGTTTCTCTCTCTCTCTGTTTCTCTCTCTCTCTGTTTCTCTCTCTCTCTCTGTTTCTCTCTCTCTCTGTTTCTCTCTCTCTCTGTTTCTCTCTCTCTCTGTTTCTCTCTCTCTCTGTTTCTCTCTCTCTCTGTTCTCTCTCTCTCTCTGTTTCTCTCTCTCTGTTTCTCTCTCTCTCTGTTTCTCTCTCTCTCTGTTTCTCTCTCTCTCTCTGTTTCTCTCTCTCTCTGTTTCTCTCTCTCTCTCTGTTTCTCTCTCTCTCTGTTTCTCTCTCTCTCTGTTTCTCTCTCTCTCTGTTTCTCTCTCTCTCTGTTTCTCTCTCTCTCTGTTTCTCTCTCTCTCTGTTTCTCTCTCTCTCTGTTTCTCTCTCTCTCTGTTTCTCTCTCTCTCTGTTTCTCTCTCTATCTGTTTCTCTCTCTCTCTCTGTTTCTCTCTCTCTCTGTTTCTCTCTCTCTCTGTTTCTCTCTCTCTCTGTTTCTCTCTCTATCTGTTTCTCTCTCTCTCTCTGTTTCTCTCTCTCTCTCTGTTTCTCTCTCTCTCTGTTTCTCTCTCTCTCTCTGTTTCTCTCTCTCTCTCTGTTTCTCTCTCTCTCTGTTTCTCTCTCTCTCTCTGTTTCTCTCTCTCTCTCTGTTTCTCTCTCTCTCTCTGTTTCTCTCTCTCTGTTTCTCTCTCTCTCTGTTTCTCTCTCTCTCTGTTTCTCTCTCTCTCTGTTTCTCTCTCTCTCTGTTTCTCTCTCTCTGTTTCTCTCTCTCTCTGTTTCTCTCTCTCTCTGTTTCTCTCTCTCTCTGTTTCTCTCTCTCTCTGTTTCTCTCTCTCTCTCTGTTTCTCTCTCTCTCTCTGTTTCTCTCTCTCTCTCTGTTTCTCTCTCTCTGTTTCTCTCTCTCTCTGTTTCTCTCTCTCTCTGTTTCTCTCTCTCTCTGTTTCTCTCTCTCTCTCTGTTTCTCTCTCTCTCTGTTTCTCTCTCTCTCTGTTTCTCTCTCTCTCTCTGTTTCTCTCTCTCTCTGTTTCTCTCTCTCTCTGTTTCTCTCTCTCTCTCTGTTTCTCTCTCTCTCTGTTTCTCTCTCTCTCTGTTTCTCTCTCTCTGTTTCTCTCTCTCTCTGTTTCTCTCTCTCTCTGTTTCTCTCTCTCTCTGTTTCTCTCTCTCTCTGTTTCTCTCTCTCTCTGTTTCTCTCTCTCTCTGTTTCTCTCTCTCTCTGTTTCTCTCTCTCTCTGTTTCTCTCTCTCTCTCTGTTTCTCTCTCTCTCTGTTTCTCTCTCTCTCTGTTTCTCTCTCTCTCTCTGTTTCTCTCTCTATTTCTCTTCTGCTCTCTCTGATTTTCACTTTCCATTATCAGTTGTATCTCTTCCCTCTTCTATCCAAGCCCCCTTGTCATTCAAGAGTCGCTCTTTTGTCCTCCATGCCATTGATCCGCGTGTGCTTCCTTAGCCTTCTCCTTTCTCCCTCAGGGCTACCGTATCCCTCTTAGCAACTCTCGAAGTGTCTCTCTCTGTAGCCCCGCCCTCCAGAATCCTATCGTCGTTGTCTGAGGAGTGTTCTGGAGGAGGGAGGGAGGGGAGAGAGGGGGAGATGTACTCTTCTCAACAATCCTCGTCTACCCCGACTGCCTCTTATCACTTCGGCTTCGGTCCTCATCTGGCGGCTTATCCCTTCTATCTGCCGCAGACTGCAGCTGCGATGTTCCATTCAACGGCCGCCTCTTCCAACTCTCCCCAGTCAACCAACTCGTCCCGAGTGTAAGCGAGGGAGATTTCAGGAGATTGGCGGAGGGATCTGGCAATCTCCGCAGCCCTTCCAAATGGCCTTTAATACAGATAAGCTGAGGGCTTAGCTTATCAAGTAGAAATCCCCTTAATCAGCCATAAATAGTGAACAGTCCCCTGAAGACCCTCCTCCTTCAGCTCCTCGCGAGCCAGTGCGGCGGAGAGAATCAACAGGGGCGGTCGCAGAGAACGGACGACTTACGATCGGGCTCAGCTTCAGGTCTTTCTAATTCACTTCACCCGTTCTTTCCTTCTTTTCTTGTTTCTCATCCATTTCTAGTTATGTGCATACATTCTAACTACTGACACTGCTCTGAAGGTGCTGGAGGCGTCGTACAACAAGAGTCCTTACCCGGATGGCCCCACTCGCGAGACAATCGCCAAACAACTTGGAATCACTGACGTCCGCGTGCAAGTCAGCTTCACTCCTTTTACGCTGAAATCCACATTTTTGAATGCTTAATTAATTTCAGATTTGGTTCAAGAACAGACGAGCAAAGAATCGGACTCAAGGAAAGATGCGAGGGATCGACGCGGCGATGAATCACTCGGAATCCGCGTTCGATCTCTTCTCTCCTTAGGAGAACTTAAAAAGGAAAGAGCTTTGCAGTTCATCGAATGGATCTTCGCCGGGAGAGAAAGTGAAGAGAGTCGAGGAGATGGCACTCATTCCGATGCCCGCTCCCCACTCCGCCGACTTCTGTCTCCCAATCAAGAAGGAAGAGAAACATGAAGTCGCTCTCTCTGCTTCGTCTGCCGTCTCTTCCTCTTCCGTGCTCTCTTCCTCCTCCTTCACTCCTCCTTCAATCAAAGCAGACCCAGCAATGCTCTCCGTTGCATCTAACGTCCATAACATGCAATGTCAGTTGCCACATTTACTATTTCTAATACATGGAATATGATTAGCTGAGAATACATTTGTATGTTGCAGTGTCCGACTTCTGTCCTCCCTACACTCCCTACTTTTACTCTTCTTACGCCAGCACGCAGCAGACTCCTCACACGGTCTACAACCCCTATGCAGATGAAGTCTACAGTGCGTATCCTCCTCCTGCCTCGGGCCACATGCCCCTGGCCTACCCCCCTCAGGCTGGCCCTTACTCCTTTCCTGGCATCTTTCATGCTAAGGATCCGTAGGGTAAGGCAACTGATCTTCTCCGCTTTCTTGTATTCTTCATCCACTTCTGGAGATTCCTCTCTTTTCCTCTTCTAGATCTGCATTAGAAAGGTTTTGATTCCTTGATTAATGGATGTGATCTCATGTTGCGTATTCAATCCATTTTTGTTGTATTCCATATGAATTGTTACTGCATTTACATACACTCTTCTTCAGATACACATTTTCTTTTACTAGAAGACTTTTCCGTACACTATTGTGACAGGGTATGAAGCGACCAACTGAAGATGTCTCATATTATCCTCATTCCAACTACAGTATCATTTCGCCCCTGAGGCAGGGTAGACATGTGATTCTTATCATCCGTCTTAAGCTTTCTTCATTTCTCTCATACTCCCCCCCTTTCTTTACTCTTCTTCTCCTCCTCTGGTCAATCTCTAACACCCTTTCCTTTGTTACATTTCCTAAATCCGTTTTTTCATGTCCTCATGGATGCCTATGTTTTCCTTTGAATTGCCAATATGATAAAAGAAGGATTATGGCAAAGATTCTTTTCACAGAAAGAAAGAAGACAGACTTCAGTTCTAGGAGTAATCGATTGTGGGTTTGAAAAGAGTTGTTTCCGGAATCATATTCCTTAAAAAAAAGTTCATTAATTCCACCTTACGATGAATTCTCGTTGTCGAGAGATGTGTTCAGGATTAAGGTGAAAGTAGTGTATGGTTTTCTCCTTGCATAATATCGGAAATAGCAAAGAACAAAGAGTGGCAGCTCGGTCTCTTCCACTCCCCCGCTCACACCAAGAATGGCAGCTCGGTCTCTTCCACTCCCCCCTCACACGAAGAGTGGCAGCTCGGTCTCTTCGACTCCCCCCCCACACGAAGAGTGGCAGCTCGGTCTCCCCCCCCCCCCCCTTTCAAATCCGGTGATTCGCACTTTTGCGTGAACACGCAACAGCCACGATCTCGCCTGCCAGCGTCGCAGTGACCCGGCAGTTTACCCTCTCACTCCCCTCCTCCCGTGTCCCTCCTCTCTCTGTTTTCTAGCCGGAAGTCATGGCCCTCTCTCCCAATCCCTTGCATTCTCTATCTCTCTCTCTCTCTCTCTCTCTCTCTCTTTGTTGTATCTCTCTCTTTCTCTCGCTGCCATTCTTGACTCTTTTCGTCTAATTGCTACTTGCAACATTTACCTTCTACTGCATTGCGCAAGAAAAGCGACAAATCGGGTCATCATATTTACATGTTGCAGTTGTCGTCAGATCAGCAGAGGGACATCCACTTCCTCCCCTCCGAACCGTGTTCCACCTTCACACCATTCCTTGTGCTGTGTATTTCAAATGTTTCAAGGGGATTGTTTGGAATTAAAACTGATTTTGATCTATATATAGTCTAGGTGAATGCGAGACAAAATATTTAAAAAAACTAAATAACAGTCATAAATGCGCAATTAGTCCTATCGAGCCAGCAGATGGATTAGAATGGCAGAGAGTAAGAAAGAGAATGGGCAGAAAGGAAGAGAGAGAGAGAGAGAGAGAGAGAGAGAGAGAGAGAGAAGAGATCGCAGAAGCTGCTTTGATCATCGAAGCATTTGCCATACCGAAAGAAGTGGAGAATGCGTCACAACACTCGAGGAGACTGTGAATGAGAGAGGAACGAGGGAAGAGCAAATAAAAGGGATAGAGAGAGAGAGAGCGAGAGAGTAAGGGAAAGAAAGAGAGACAGAGAAGGAGTTCAGAAAGAGGTTGGTTCTGCTTCTCACACCCTATTCATTTCTGTGATGCCGAACACCCAACGAGTGTTCTATTAGCTAATATTAAGTTTGGTCTGTTGCTAAAGAAAACGAGAATTTGAATAAGTTCTGATAATAGGCAGAAAATAATGCAGATAAGAATGAAGGAACGAGAATGAGATATAGCTAAGAACATAGCCATAATCCCATAATTATTCGTTTTGCCATAATTGCTCGATCTAAACCACTGAGTGCCGACTAATTCAGCCAGAGAGAAAGGAATGGTCATGGATCTGCCTCATTAGGCAAAGAGAAAAAGTAGAGAGCAGAATGGCAATTCCTTCTTTAAAAGGTTCCGACAGAACTTCATCCCGTTCCGCTTTTCTCTCACCCTTTCTCTTCTTCTTCTCATTATCTACTATATACCACCCCTCAACCTTTCCCCTCTTTCAATATACATTCCCAAGAAAGAGACCGTCAGTTGAATGAAGTGGTTGGCCTTTCTGCCACTTACAGTAATCCGCATGTATAAATGCTAACCAGCTGGGTAGACACCTCCTTGTAAATATTTAAATGAGTGAACTTTCTCGCAATTTTCATTATATGGAAGAATAGAAAATTTTTTCTCTAAAATTCAGACTTCTCCATTGGTTCTTAATTCCACCTTTAGGTTCTTTACAGAATCTCTCTCTCCCTCTCTCTCTCTCTCCTCTCTCTCTCTCTCTCTCCTCTCTCTCTCTCTCTCTATAGGTAGGTTCAAACCCTCGAATTAAGAGAGAATAGTGAGAGAGGGAAAAGAATATAGAAAGAGAGTGGTAGAGTGAGAGAATAAAAGAGTGCGAGAGAAGCAGAGAAGACGAGAACCGCTGCTCGCGTAATCATCATCTGCGTCTGCATGACAGCGCAGCTTCCTTCTTCAAAGACGGCCCCGCCCACTTCTCTCCTCTTCCTTCTCTCTCTCTCTCTCGCCCTCTCTCTTTCTCCATCCCTTCACTCCTCCTCCTTCTCTCTTTCTCTCTCTCTCTCTCTCTCTGTCTTTCTCTCTCTCCATCCTTTCTCTCCTCCTCTCTCTTCCTTCCTTGATTCTTGAATCCTTACTGCCGCAACCACTGCTTCATCCTTCGTTGGCCCTCTCAAATATTTGAACAAAGATTAGAGGGTTACACGAAGAAAGAAGGAGTGAACGAGGTTGCCCTCCACCTCCCTTTTTACGGACTCTGCCGCCTCCTTAGCACTTTTAGTATTTGTCTCTCTCTTTCTTCTCTCTTCTCTCTCTCTCTCTCGCTTCTCTCTCTCTTCTCTGATTTTTCTTTATTTATCTATTTTTGCATATTTCTTCGTCCCATATTCCAAAGTAATAAAGTGATCTTACACTCAAGAAAATGAAAGACTGCTCAATCATTCAATCTCATATCTCCGCCATCACTTCCATCAGAATGCAGCACGAAATTTTGAGAAAAACACATCTTCATCACCTGAAAGTCTGCAAATAATTTGTGAGAGAGAAAATGGCGGAAGGAGAATGAGAAAGAGAGAGAGAGAGAGAGAGCTTGAATGAGAGAGAGGGAGAGGGAGAAAGAGAACTGAACGAATGCAACATTCTCTCGCACGATTTGAATTATCTAATCGTCTCGCATTACCTGAACCAAATAGACATGGTTGAGAAACACGACGACATACGACAGTGGAAAGCAGAGAAACAAACGAAGATTAAGGGAAGGCAAGGAATGAGCGGAAAGCTTATGAGAATCTAGGAGTTGGAGAAACGAGAGAGAGAGAGAGAGAGATCTGTTGTGGCAGAGAAGCAGAGATAATCTAGCAAGGAACTCGCTCTCTGAGATGTTGTGGGAGAGAGTGTGAGAGAAGAGGAGAGACAGCGTGCTGGCAGGAGAGAGTCAGAGAAGCAGCCGCATTCCCTATCTCTGCGGCCTTTTCAAGAGACTCTCCATGCAGAAGAGCTCCCAATATTCCAGCATTCAACCTGAGGAAAAAAGTCAAATTTGCAAGGCAGTAATTCTTCCTCTATTTCTTTGTTGTTTCATGGGGAAAAAATAAGAAATTAGAAGTGCTGCACTGACGAATCGCCAGCCCCGGAGACGGACACAATTTGAGGAGGTCGAGGAGGGGGGAGATGAATGAAGGAAGGTGAGGGGGAGCCAGGCTTAGAGATGAGAAGAGAGCCAGCCCCGGCCAGAGTAACGAGAAGGAGATCGAGAGAGTGGAGGGCAGACAGACGAGGGAGGGCAGCAGACAGCCAGGCACGAAGAGAGGCCACAGACGACAGAGCACTCTCTGAAATACAAAGACCGATTGTGTATACAAAAAGGGGGGAGAGAACGAACCTGGAACCGAGGATCCGCATTGGAGAAGAATCTGAACGAATTACTTGGCATTAGGAGAGACGACGGAGACGGCGGAGGGAAGCGAGGAGTTCAGCCATTTCACTCCCTTCGACTGATCCGTCGGGTCGAACCAAACTGAAGTGGAGAATACAGTTGAAATATAAGATTCTTTCGCTAATCGGTAACCTTTCGTTTTATTTGAGTGCGCCAGTTGGAAAATTCTCGAGATGCTTTCCTGAGGGATGTTGCCGTCCACGACTACGAAGTCTGCAGTCGCGAGGGCTTCTTCGTTCTCGTCGATCTGCAATTTTGTAGATATATTATTATGTCGCCACTCTTAGAAACTTGAAATATATACTGCAGATGAACTCTAAAACAGAGTGCAAGAGAGTAAAACCGTGGAGACCATTTGTGTTGTGATTCTGCTGGAGATGTGGCTGATGGCACTGATTCCGTATTTGACACTCCCGCGGTGATTAATTGAGAGGTAGAAGGCCGTGGTGACATCGTCCAGAGTGGCTACCAGACTCGTGTTATAGAGATCTCATTTCTACCCTCCTTTCACTTTCACACGCTTTTCTATTCGATCCCACTGGAATTTATAGAAAGAACCATCAGATATGCAAGTCACAACAAAGTCTTAATCTTTACTGATAAATCTCTATCTTTTCTCTCGTCTTCTCCTCAACTTCTCCCTGCTCCCACATACTGTTTGCCATTTTACTTATCCCTTCTCCCAGAAGCCAACTCTGATTCCGAAGAATCAACTCTATGCTCCCTTTCTACTCCTTGGCCAATTTTTTAAGTAGCGAATACTTTTTTCTTATATTATTTTTCAGTATTGAGAGAATGAAGAAACTAAAGGAATGAAGAATCCTCACAAGAAGTGGCGGGTTGTGAGAGTGGAGAGTGGGCTGGTAGAGATGGGCATCCCTACCAACAACAGAGAGAAGGCGGGCACGACAACCAAGACGGGCCAGGGCCTCCGCGTGGTTACGGCCCACTCCTCCTGGACGCTGCACCAGACATCCAGAGTACGTACCGCCGTCATCCTCAACATGTCTCGGTTAGAAGAGAGCAAGGGCGAGAGAAGAAAGAGAGAGAGAGAGAGAGAGAGAGAGAGAGGTTAGAGAGAAGCAGAGTCCGTGAGATAGAGATACTCTAATCCGAGATGATCATAATCATAGCATGCATAGCCCACCTGTCTCTCAGCCTCTCTTCCTCTCATCCTCTCTCACATTCTCTCTGCAGAGTCTGGCAACGCCTCCGTCCAGTTCCAAACTACCGCCTCTGGATATACTCCGTAAACGCATTAATAATCATCATACAGGTTTTCCCGGAGTAATTTTTTGCAACGATTTGTATAATAATCTTTTCGTCGTTAATTTAAAAATTTCTCCAGGAATATTTCCACTGTCAGTATTTTTGCAGCTTTTAGTAGTCGTGCTGGCAGTTCGCATTCTCAGAGACAGTTTCTGGGAGCTACTGCCGATAAAAGCGGCTTCTTCCATTGTTCTTCTCTATTCCTGCATCTTTCTCCTCCAGGCAAATCTTCTCTCTCATTCTTTTAAATCTTCTCAGAATTCTCCGAAAGTTGGAAGATTGTGTGAGGAAAAATAGTCTGCACTTTTCACGGTTTATGTACCATCAGCTTATTGTTAAACACATCTTCTTGTTCTGTTCCTAATCTCCCTTTCTCTATCCATTTCTCTCTATCTCTCTCTCTCTCTCTTGCTCTTCCACCGTCTACGTTTCTTAACTTTTCACCATCTTTAATTGCTTTCTGTGAGTAGCCGTTTTAATCAGAAAACAAGACAAAATCATACACAAGCTCTTACTTTAAAAAGGTGTATTTGAATCACAAACTTTTGAAAGATTTTTAAATACTAAGGAAGATGTTCAGGATCGTAATACTTTAAAATTGAAAGAACTCAAACTGTTCAGTGGTTCACATGCCTCTGCGGAGTGATAGGAGTCTTCGCTTCCTCCCGTCACATCATTCGCATCTACTGGCTTTTCATGGTTCGCTATTTTATGCTCTTCCCTAAGTTCTAATTATGAACAAAAGGTTTTCTTGGAGATCCCTCTTGTCTTGACTGATATCGCGACCATTCTGATGTCCGCCACTAAACTCCGCGCTGTTCACGTCGCTTCTCTGTCTTCTCCGCTCTCTCCTCATCGCTGTGATCTCTGGTCTGACTTTGCTTCTCTCCACTCTTGCCACTCTCACTGCACCCAGGCAGATCAAGATAATCTACAGCCTTCGTGCTCGTTCGTCCTCCTAAGGTTCAGTTCATTGAATATACAACTTTTTTTGGATTAATTACAAAAGAATTTTAATCAGATGGATGCACGAACAAACGGACATGGTTGGCCTGCTGCTCTATTTTGTTCTACTCCCTCTCAAAATGATCGTTCTCATCGTCCTCAGGTAAACCAAAAGGTATCACAAAAGAGAATTCTTGCCTCACGTATATACTCCTTCAGGGAGGACATTCAAGAACTATTCGAAGAGATTGTCTACTCCAACAACTTGCAGCTGTACAAGTAAGGAGTGAAGAGAGTAATTAATAATTGTGAGAAAATCATAGAAATAAATTACTAGAGGTGACAGAGATATAGGAAATAAGAGGGAGATATTTTCTTATTTAAGGCACTGGGCACTGGGAGATGAGGACGACCAAGGAGACTTTGAGATTGGCCAGAGGTGCGACCACTCCCCGGTGGGACACATTTTGCAACTGGCAGGCACTGAGGACATTACTGATGACAGCAGCGCAAGTCAAGCAACAACAAATCACGGGTGATGTCATGCTATATCGTGATTCGTGATTGCCACTGCCATGACGGGTTTCACAAGAGCCACGGCTTTTGGTGTGACTGATAAAATGATAGAGCATTGCTTACTTTGATGTCCTCGTCAGTGATTGCCTCCAAGTCGATGATAGTGGCTCCGATGCAAAGGACAGTTGGAGGATGAGGAGAGGAAGAGGAGGAGGAGGAGGGAGAGGAGCATGGCCCGGACTGGCGACTTATTGGACGAGAGAGAAGAGAGGGACACTGCCAGACGAGCTGCCACACGGGCATTCGCCTCCAGCAGAGCCACATCTAGAAAAGCGCCAACATACATAAATGATTATTACGAAAACATTTGAAATAACTGGCTGAAAAAGAGAATGTAAAGAGAAAATGAGAAAGGGAGAGGAGAGAGAGAGAGAGGAAGAGGGAGAAGATTGAGAGAGAGAGACAGAGAGAGAGAGAGAGAGAGAGAGAGACTGACTGGTCTTCATGGACATTCCGCGAGTCTTCTTCGCCACGCGAGCCAAGATGAATGGGGTGATGGCATGACCACGGATGCCTTCTGCCCTGAATCTTTCCCCCTTTCTCTTCCTCCCTTCTCCTCTCAACTGACTCAGCCTCTTTGAGGGCCTCTTGAATGGCCTCCTCAACAACTTCTCCTTCAGCTTCGAATTCCTTCGCAATTGGCACGGCAACAATTGTCCCCGCTGGCAGGCCAAGTTGTCGACTTTTCTCTAAAATCATCCAATTGTATTTTAAATAGAACTCGCTTTCAACAGTTTCTAAACCGATGATGGTCGCAATCTCATCAAGCGACGACGAGCAGAGTTGAGCTTTGAAGGAAGTTCGAGAGGAGAAGAATCCAGGAAAGACATTTTCCTTGCCGAAGACAATGCAGTTCACTCCATTCGTTTCCTATGTTTTCTCGCCATTTCAACTGATCATTCTAACTTCCCAAGGAAACAAACCAAAACTTCGATTGTCTTGCCAATGTCGAGAATTGACTTGATTCCCGCGCAGACAACGGCCACTGGAGTTCTCTCCAATTCAGACAAGTCGGCACTCATATCAAAGGCTGCAAGATGAGCATGCATAAAGAGAAGCAAAAATTGGAGATAAGACAGAGAGGGAGAGAGAGAGAGAGAGAGAGGGAGACAGAGAGAGAGAGAGAGAGAGAGAAAGAGAGAGAGAGAGTACGTGATGAATGAATTCGTGTAGTCTAACTTTCCTCAGCGCCCCGATGAACTCCTCCGATTCCTACGGTGGCAAATACGCGTATGCCTGCCCCAGCGGCGGCCCACATCGTGGCTGCCACGGTTGTTCCGCCTGTTCTTCTCTTCGAGAACATTGACATTCATTTCAGAATCATTCAAAGTTATTCTAAATATTCATGGAAATAATGAGAAATGGCAATAAGAATAGAAGTTTAGATACTTGAAAGGAAATCGAAATATAATAAGAAGACTAACAGTGACTAGCGCATGGGCGATGTCTCTGCGAGAGACCTTGACTGTATCGCTTTCCTTGGCCACAGCTTCCAACTCTTCTTCCGACAGACCAACACGGATCTTCCCATTGAGGAGTGCGATTGCCGCTGGCTCGGCTCCTCCTTCCCGCACCGCTCTTTCCAGCAACTGAGCTGTCCTCAACAAAAGAAGATTGAGATCACACTCATTTCAATCTAACAATAGGAAGAATTTCAGGAAAAAAAAAATAAATGAAATAATAAATGAAAGAGATCTTTTCTGAATTTCAAGTACAAAGTGCCTCTTCAACTCAGAGATACAACCGTCCTTTATGTAATGCCAAGAAAAGACGAACTCGAGATTGGTGGGAAAAGGCAGTCCATGAGTGATGACCGTGCTTTCCAGGGCCACAATGGGCCGGCTCTCTATCCTGGCTTTGACCACTCGCGGAGAGAGCAGAAGATCAGAATAGAGTTGTCTTTGCAGGGCACTTCTTCGCAAATGGAAAAGCAACAGTCCACGTCTGGATAACATGGCTGATCAAGACGATTGAGATGGCTTGCTTTCTTTAAGAAATCTATTCATGTGTGCAATCCTTCTCTCTGTCTCTCTTACCATTTTTCTCTCTTATTCTCTCTCTCTCTCTTTCACTCTCTCTCTCTCTCTCAATCTGCATGTCTATTTTATCTCTCAATGCCTTTATCGCAATGAGAAGAACGAAGCAAGACGAATGCTAACCAAAGACATTCAAATGGCAGACAGATCGATCGCACTGCACTGTTCTCAATACAATTTTGTTCGTATCTCTCTCTCTCTCTCTCTCTTTCTCTCTCTCTCTCTCTTGCACACACACACTCTCTCTCTATCGCTCTTATTCCTATATCTCACTCTATCACTGTTTCACTCTTGCTCTTTCTCTAATTTATTTTTTAAATGCAGTTATATTTTTCAGTTCTCACGTTTCGCTCTTCCAAATTTTTGCCCTCATTTCCTTATTAGTGGCCAATTAAGTTCATCGAATATGAAGCGTTTATTCATAAGGAAAGCACATGCGCACAGTATTAGAAGTAACCGCATATTTATAGAAGCAAATATGATCGTTTACATTTAGAAGTCATTTAAGGTGACAGATGACAAGTTTCACTCCGACCAATCTCGGAGATTTCTTCACGGAATGACATTGAAGCTGTCGCAGTAAATCAGCCACTCTCCATTGATCTTAAGTGGACAAAGAGTCTTTTCAGGAAGTGGAGATTGGGATGGATTGATTCTTCTAACATTAAGGATAGATGTGGGGATGAATACAACTCTCCCCCTCTCTCAATAACAGTCTTCCGGATGAGAACGTAGACCCTTCCACCCCTCCGCCATACCTTCTTCCAGATGAGAACGTAGACCCTTCCACCCCTCCGCCATACCTTCTTCCAGATGAGAACGTAGACCCTTCCACCCCTCCGCCATACCTTCTTCTAGATGAGAACGTAGACCCTTCCACCCCTCCGCCATACCTTCTTCCAGATGAGAACGTAGACCCTTCCACCCCTCCGCCATACCTTCTTCCAGATGAGAACGTAGACCCTTCCACCCCTCCGCCATACCTTCTTCCAGATAAGAACGTAGACCCTTCCACCCCTCCGCCATACCTTCTTCCAGATAAGAACGTAGACCCTTCCACCCCTCCGCCATACAGTACCGCCCAACATTTCTGGTACATATATTAATTATATTAATTATATTAATATAAATAATTTCAATTCATTTTTCAGCGCTCATGGCGCATTTCAACGTAATTTTCTGTACAAACTAGACCAATTCGATGCAGATAAATACGTTGGTAACATTAGTTTCTCAAAGAAAGTAGACGCTGTCGAGAAAATTCATGTTTTAGCCCGAAATTATTTGAAATATGCAGCGCAATTGCGCTGCACTAGGTGCGCAATTGTGCTGCATCTTCAAATTGGTTTCGGACTAAAACATGAATTTTCTCGTCAGTGTCTACTTTTTTTGAGAAACTAATGTTTCCAACGTATTTATCAGCATCGAATTAGTCTAGTTTGTTCAGAAAACTACGTCGAAATGCGCCATGAGCGCTGAAAAATTAATTGAAATTATTTATATTAATATAATTAATATATGTACCAGAAATGTTGGGCGGTACTGTACCTTCTTCCAGATAAGAACGTAGACCCTTTCACCCCTCCGCCATACCTTCTTCCAGATGAGAACGTAGACCCCTGAGGCCCTTTCACTCTTGCCGTCCATGTGATAGCGGCCGCGTTCGTAGGCCAAGTCGCCACTTCCCTCCACTTCGTCTGTCAAGATCTCAACTCATCACAATCTCAGCCATCCACTCTGTCACTGCTTCAGAATTGAGCAGAAAACAAAGAACGTCAATGGAAGGAACCGTCACAGAGTGTGTTCCGGAGTCCAACTCCTTCTGGAAGTAGCCGGCAATTCCTGCAGATGTACCAACATTTAGACAACAAGCGTGATACTCTTCATTCACCTAGCTGTTCACTCTTTCTTGTTCTCTCTCTCTCTCTCTCTCTCTTTCTCGTTCTCTCTCTCTCTCTCTCGCTCTTTCTCACTCCACTCTCATTCATCTCTCTCACCGTCCCGTCCTTTGATAGGATGCCCATCCACAGGAGTGACATATCCTTCGGGAGCATAGAACTCAGCGACTTCCTTGGCATTCTTAGCATTGAAGGCTGCCATGAACCCCTCCTGGCGCTGCTTGATCACTTCCAGTAGACCTGCCAAGGACAACGGATCGCGGTTTAGGACAGGGAAGATTGAATGATAATGAGAATGATAATGAGATTGTTCGTTGCGTGGAGAGAGAAGTGATCTAATCTGCAGTGAAGAGTGAAGAGTGCAACTCACTCATCTCAGGGCGACTCCCAGCCGGCTGTGATTCCACTCAATTAAATAACTGAAAATCAACGACGAAAAAAGTTCTCCACAAGAGATTGTAATATGAAGCGAGAAAGAAGAAGCAAACAAGGTGGAAATATGTATGTACATATATCATTCGACAGTCAACAGGTTCTCACTTTATTATCTCTTGATCGTATAAGCCATAAGCTGTATGGAAATCGGAAAGAGGATAAAGATAGTGGAGAGAGGACGTGCAAAGGCCCTCATGTGTGGGGAGAGTGTAACAGAGAAGGCCAAGTGGCAGTCTTCGGTTCTCTCCTTGCCATTTGGCCAGATCTTGTCAAGAAGAAAATCAAGTTAAGATCATTTCATGTGTAGAAAGAATGTGGTTTTCATGCTGGGTTGACTAAAGAAAATAAATTTTAGTGTTGACAACTTCATGCAGATCTGGGAAGGAAGACGAAGAGAGTTAACAGAAGTGGAACGGGAGAGAGAAAAATAGAAAGAGAGAAATGGGGAGACAGTGGTTCAATGAGCGATCAAAGGATGAGAAACATGTGGCACGGAAAGGAAAGTCGCAAGAAGAAGAAAGAAACTGCACCTGCTGAGGCCTTACTTACATGTTATTTCAATGAGCGTTGCGAAGAGCAAACATTTCAGGTAAAACTCCGGAATGTCTTGTTCAATCTTTTATGCTCACACAGCTTGGAGTTTACTGAATCCGCTATTCACAAACTATGTGTTTTGAGTTGAAAATCTGACTAAATTATTTATTAAATTCAAACTTGACGTCATAATCAGAGAAGATTTGGTCTGTAAGGAAGATCCATAATCCAAACTAACGACTATGAAAATATCGGAAAATATATAGAAAGCAGTGAAGAAAACAGGGAAGGAATTGAATGGAAGACGGAATTGATGAAGAGAAAGAGAAAGAGAAAGACAGAGAGAGAGAAAGAGAAAAAGAGAAGTGAGAGACGGTGAGAGAGGAAGAGAGACAGAAAGAGAGAGAGAGTGAGAGAGAGAGAGAGAGAGATGGCTGAAGTCACTGGCCGGCTGCTCGGATGACATTGAAGCAGTCGTTGTGTATCAGCCAGACACCCTCTACCTACAATATTAACAGTTCCTTTTTTGTGTTGCAAAGGCCTTCTTCAGTTGGTCTAATCTTTTCTTTCTTCATAAATATGGCAAATAAATAATGTCGGTTCTACTTCTATTATTTATCTTTCGCCGTCTTTCTCTTTAACAATAAGCTGACTTTCTTCCAGACCAGCAGATATGCGCCTGCTTCCTGTCCCTTCGTGCCATCCAAATGGTAGCTTCCCCTCTCAAACGCCCAGTCGCCACTTCCGTTCACTTCCTCAGTGATGATCTTAACACAATCAGTCACAACTATCGCTTAGGATAATTATTCATTGAGAGAGTACGGAGAGAGAGAGTCAGAGAATGAGAGAGTGAGTGAGAGAGAGATAGAGAGCGAGATAGAGCGCAAGGGTATGATCGAGAGAAGGGTGTCAACTACCGTTGCTGTCTGCACTCCATCTGCCATGTCTGACTTGAAGTATTCCTCGATGCCTGAAAATCTTGAACATATTGTTATCCATATTGTTTCCCCTTCAAAAATGAAACTCTCTCCCTCTCCCTCTCTCACTCTCTCTCGCCCCCTCCTCTTCTCTCTCTCTCTCTCTCTCTCTCTCTCTCTCTCTCTCTTACCACTCCTGCCCTTAACGGGTCTCTTCCCATTCGGCATGAAGTATCCATCGGGGTCATAGACTTGCGCAGCTTCCTGTGCATCTCCCGCATTGAATGCCCTCATGAAGTCTTGCTGCCGCCCTTTGATTTCTTGGCAAAGCGCTGAAAGAGAAAGAATGCATGGATGGGCACAGTTTGTGTGAATGAGAGGGAGGAAAAGCCAAACCCATGTTGGCCGTGGTCAGCGGAGAAGTCTGCAGAACTGGGATGTGTGCAAAGAAGTTCTCTCCCATGCTTAGTCGACGAGAACCAGAAGGCACTCCATGCACTGAGATCAGCAGCTAATCAAGGGGACAGAGAGACAGAAAGAGAGAGAGAGAGAGAGAGAGACAGATAGAGAGGGAGAGACAGATTGAGAGAGAGACAGATTTAGAGAGATACAAATTGATAGAGATAGATTGAGAGAGACAGACAGATTGAGAGAGAGACAGATTTAGAGAGATACAAATTGATAGAGAAACAGATTGAGAGAGACAGAGAAAGAGAGAGAGATTGAGAGAGAGACAGAGACAGAGACAGATTGAGAGAGAGAGACAGATTGAGAGAGAGAGCGACAGATTGAGAGAGAGACAGAGACAGAGACAAATTGAGAGAGAGAGAGACAGTGTGAGAGAGAGAGAGCGAGAGAGAGAGAAGAGGAAGAAGGGCTAATAGCAAGCGGATATACACATACATATGTAAGTATAGCAAACCATGTCCTAACTGCACAAAGTGCGTAATAAATGAGCATGAATAAACAAATTAAAAAAGCACGATGTCGTGACTGAAGGGCTAGCAGTTGAAGCTGTGCATTTATTTCTACCGGGCAGAGCAGAGTGGAAAGAAGCGGAAGCATTCAGTCAAGGTAATTGAAGAACTCACCCATCCTGAGTGATTCTCGACTCTGAGAGGAGGGAGAAGCGGCGATTGGCTGGAGGGGCTGAAGCCACTCCACTCAGATAATGCACACTCCCTCTCAAGACTCCCTTTTAAACCATCGCAGAGAGGGAAGGACTCACAACTCACGCACACCCTATCCTTAGAAGGGACTCCTCGCTCCTTTCTCATCCATTCCCTTTCTCTCTCTCTCTCCTCACTCTCGATATCCCTATCCATAATGGCCCTCCCACTTCCTATCTATTACTCTCTTTCCGAACCCGAACTGGCACAAATGGCTTCCGCTATTAGAAGCTGCGATACGGTAGGGGGGGGGGGAAACGGAGAACGTGAGCAGAGAACTGCCAGCCACAGTCTGCCAAGGCCAGGGTCTCATCTAAGAGGCTCTCCTATAACATATAGAGTCTTCTTGCTTTCGTAGCCAAGCGATCCGAAATACAAGGTGATGTGCTTTATTACAAAACTCATTGATATAACTGTCGATGCCAGAAGCACAAACGAGAAAGCTAAGATCGAGCATCAATAATGAAGGGACAGAAACTTCAAACCTTATAATATGCACGAATATGAAAGAATGGTGGAGGGAGAGCCAAAGAAAGAGAAGACAAGTATGATAGTGAGAGAAAAGACAGAGAGAGAGAGGGGGACGACCCGGTGAGCGAGAGATAAAAACAGAGAAAGGAATAGCTTGAGAATGGAGACAAAAGATTTCTGCAATTCTCTCTTCACAAATTCATTTTGGGTCAATGAATATTACCATCTCCTACTCGTATATCACACAAACATCAGCACAAAACACGGAATAGGTTGTAGTTGGACAAGCGGAAGAGAACTGCGAATGGATGAAGAAGAGGAAAGGACAAGGACATCTCAGATCCATTCGTTGTTCACTGAACAGGTACGTAGAAGGATGTGAGTGAGCAGGGGAAGTGAATAGAGAAACTAGAGGAGAAGCTGCAGATGAAGAGCGGGATTAAATGACATCTGAAACTAGAACACTATTAGCATATGTAATAATCAGATGTCAAGTAGGGAATTGGCAATATCTCAGACCGACAACTTGTGGTGGCAGCACAATTGTTCCAAGAAAATGCGTAATGTTAGCGATAAGCGGCCTGGTGAGAATGAAGAATAGGGTAAATAAAGCAAACGTAGGAGAGACTGTAGAGATTGGCACAATCGTTTGCCAGAGAAAAATGATCATAAATGGCGGAAAGGGCAAGTCGAAGTCGCCGGGTTCTACAGGACAAATCATACTTTGTAATGGGAAAGTGATAGGCTAGAAAAGGCTGGGAGTGGGAGTGAAAGAAGTGGAAGCTTGAGCAGCTCTTCACAATGCAACATAGCAGCACATACAACGGTAGCATTATCTGACTCCGACACGGAGACTAGGCAGGATGGGGTTCATTAATGAGGAGGGGTTGTTATCATCTACTCAGGGTACCACTTGCACTTGAGATAGGAAGTGGGTACGAATCCCTCAGCCCTTTGGTCGAGAGTACGCACTCTTGTCCATCCATCTCCCTCGTCCCTCTCCACCAGCTGGAACTCTTGTCCCTCTGCCATAATGATCGTTCCTTCAGTGTTTCCTCCCTCGAAGGGGAACACGGCCGTGCAAGTCCCCAGCACTGGCATCGCCATCTCATCGTACACCTGTAGTCAACACTATTTGTACAACTTACTCTTCTCTCTCTGGCTGATTGTAAGTTTTAAAAACTGAACTAGATAACCCAATCATTATGCACTTACTCTTAGAATAAACATGACTTTCTATTTTTAGTCGTTAGTGAAGAAGTCATTTTAAAGGAAGAGGCGATTTGAGCACATCGCACTTTGGCCTTGGAATTTCTCGCTTCATTTTCAGAATAAAGACAAGCAGAAAGAAAGATAAAGAACGAAAGAGAGAGAGAGAGAGAAGTGAAAGAGAGACAGAGAGAGCGGTATATCGAGAGATAAAGAGAGAGAGAGAGAGAGAGAGAGAGAGCGAGAGAGAGAGAGAGGAAAATATGTCATTTTCAGGGAAGAACGTTCAGGAGAGTGCTTCTTTCCGCGAGGCCATAAGCAAGAAAGCCTAAGTGCATACAAGTCAATCCTCCTTTCATACAGATCCAATTTGTTGACGCCGCCATAGAAAGGCACAAAAGCTCCCTCTTGTCGGGAAGAATGCCATAGAAAGAAACGGGAGACCAACCTCATCCCTCCTCTCATTGTTGTTGACTCGACTGCCTTCCGAGGAGACGGATTCCTCGGAGTAGGATGCCCTCTGGGCACCTCCACTGGCTACTCCTCCCCCCACTCCATTCGTCCCCCCTGGCACTGGCGGTCTGGGTGGAGCTCCCCCAACTGCTCCACTCGAGTAATGGGAAGAGGCGCCACTTTCTGACCGAGAGGAAGGGGGAGTCTCGCTTCCTGAAAACACACACTCAATTGTCTTGCCTAAAATATATTTTTTTTAATAACAAATTTCGCCAAAGATTAAGTATTACATTCAGAGCTGAAATAAGTCTGACACATGGCAGGGTTGTAACCCCCGGGCCGTAGGTCCCGAACACTTTGCAATCCCCTGGGATGGCCGTTTTTCGCTTTATAACCCCCCGGGTTTGGAATTTTTCACATTGTAACCTCCCGGCCCAAGTCCAGGGACAGGCACTATTTCAGCACTGATTACATTTAGTTCAGCGGATTTTTTTTAAAGAAAACAGGTGAATAACGTGTGAAGAATTGAATAACTAAACCGTACCCATAGGAGGCGCAGTGTGAGCCATAGCCTCGTCGAGGAGTAAGCGGAAACTGTTCATCTGCTGGTTGATGGCCTCCACCTCCTTCGCATAGACCACTAATTGGCCATCGCAGTCCGACGCGTTCCCCAACTTCGGATTGTCTCGGTAGGCCTGAACAATGTCCATCAATCTACGCCGTAACAACAACATAATATTCCTCCCTTGGTAAAATAAAGGCACTTCGAGTGCATACCTACAACAATTGTCTTAAAAAGCTGATATTGAAAAAGAATAAATAGCTGCACTCAAATAACCCAACCTGTTGCATTTTAGCGAGTCCATCCCTGGACTGAATTCTCTTCTCTTTCTCCTTCTCTAACTCGGCCAGCTTTGCTTGAATCCTTCGGACTCTTTGTTGCGGAGGAAGAGATGCGTAGTCTCCATTTGAATCCTAAAAAATATGTAATATTTTCCTTAAAATAAATTATTCTTTTCTCTTCCAAGCAGTAGTTTTGCTTTACAGTCAAATTGATTGTGTTCCAGCTCTCTTTCTACATTAAAATCCCCGAAGGCGTAAAGCAACGAGAAGAAGCTTCTCGATATCCAAGACATCTGGAGAGTGACGGGAGAGAGCGCAACATTTGAGGGCAGAAGACGAGAGAACTCAGAAATGACAGCGTAAAGGGATGCAAATACGGGAGTAAGTGAGAGAGTGAGAACAGAGAGAGAGAGAGAGAGAGAGAGAGAGAGAGAGAGAGGGGTGGTCATTTCAATGGAATAATGCCCACTAGTGTCCGTCAATTTTTATCGATTCTCTACACTCAATGGCTAACTAATAACATCTTTCCCTTCACTAGCAAGAAAGGACGAGAGAAGAGAGAAACGGACATTCTTCTTAGAGTCGCCACTGCCGAAGATCTTTTGATGCATGCTCTGCTTCCTCGCCACTTTGCTTTCACTCTGCAAAAGAAGGAGAGAGAGAGAGAGAGAGAGAGAGAGAGAGAGAGATGAGATGGAGAAGGAGAGGCCTTAGAGAAGAGAGAGAAAAGTGGAGAGTAATCTCTAAAATGGGAATGAGCTTCTCGGTCAACAAAACCACGTATGGGGATAATGGGTATAGAGAAATAATACGGAATGGATTAAAGAGATACTGTAGTGATAGATAGATGATTGTAACCTTGCGCGAGGGAGGCCCAGAAGGGGTGACTCCGCCCCTCTTGAGAGTTGATCCATCGGGAGTGTCTCCGCAGTTGCTGATGCCGTCGTTGCATGAGTCAGGCTGGCCGAGATCTTCGAACTGGAAGGGGGCGGGATGGGGGTAGCCCGTCCTGAACTGCTCCACAAGCACGGCCGTGTCTGCCATCGGGTTCATCATTGACATCGCAGCCGACATGTCCGAGTGGCAGCGACACATCACTTTGGACACTTCCTGCAAAAGGAATTCTGATGATCATTAGAAGAGGAAAGACAGACAAACATACAATGTCCTTGTTGATCACCATTTCTAGAACCGCGCGCGTGTCTCGAATTCGTTCTTCATCCAGACACTACAAATGAATACTTCCTCTTAACAGACTCAGGACTTTATTCAAATGTAAACTGTGGTCAAGATTTAAAGAGATAGAGAAAGTGTGCCTGATACCCTGAACTTCTCGAGCACGCTGGGCAGCTCGAACTCGAAGTGCTTCTGCTGGGCAGCATTGGCTGCAGTGAGTGCGTGGGCGTAGCTCTGCTTGGCCTCTTCTGCCATGTTCTTCCGCATCTGGAATGACAAGAGAGAAGAACTCGATGAGGAAAGAGTCAACTGACATTCGAGTTGTTCTTGGCTTTCTCTAGATCCAGTCGGGAGATGTCCATGTTCTTCTCCGCTTTCATGTGCTTGAGATGCGCTGCTTCCGCTTCTTTGAACGCCTTTCTGTAATCATTATATTCCAATATAAGATTATTGGCAAGTAAAAAAACAATCATATAGAGCAAAGCAAAATTAGATGGCCCACATAACATTTTCAATGTTTGAAACCATACACGAGGTGGATGACAATAGGAAGTGGAAGAGTACAAAAGAGTGAAGAACAAACCCGTATGCCTTCTGTTGCTTCGCCATGTGTTCCCTGGCCGCGGCGAGTGAAGAGTTGACATGGCCGAGATCTCCGAGACTCTGCTTCCGATTCACTCGGTGTGCATTGACCTTCGTGGCCACGAAGGAGTGCACTTCCTTCCGGAGATGCTCCGCGACCATCTGGATTAGTAAGTTACCTTCTCAACTATCACAAAAGATGATGGGCAAACCAAGACAAAGAAACTAAGACGACAATGAGGAAGAATGCCCTGACTCCATCAACCCCAATCAAGAGCGTTAAAAAAATGCCAATTTCCGACTGGAATCGGGGAAATTGCACTCTTGTCCCAACAAAACGCATAACCTGCTTGCGATGGCAAAAGAAAGAGAACACGGTTCCTCTAGCAAAGTGAGAGAGAGAGAGAGAGAGAGAAGAGAGAGAGAGGGAGAAGAGAGAGAGAGAGAAGAGAGAGAGAGAGAGAGAGAGAGAGAGAGAGAGCGCGAGAGAGAAAGAAACCTCATGTTGAGCAGCGATTGACTCGAGTTCCCTGAGATATTGACTGAAGGCAGCATGGGTCGTGTAGATGCGGGCGACTTCCTCGTCATCTTTCTTCTTTCCTTGATTCCGCTTCACCAACGCCCTTCAAACCACACCTCCTTTACTAAAGTACTCACTCAGGGTAAAAAAGGGTGGTCCGAGCTCCCCACAAAAGCGTGTGGGTAAGACCTCCGAAGGCCTCAAAATAGGATGGGTAAGCCAAAAATTTGAATTTTCGGGTCTCACAAATTGCGTGGGTAGCTCGGTTCGGACCCCCCTTTTATTCCCTGTACTCACTATATACTTTGGCTACCTCCTTTTCTACAGTATTCACTATATAATTAGGTTATTCTAACCTCTTCTCTTCTCTCTCTTTCTTTTTCTTTCTCTACATTGTCTTTAACTCCTCTGATTCTTCTCTTTCTCCCTTCTCTCTCCGCCATGCAATCTCTTCGTGCTTGCTTGCTTTTCCTGTTCGTCTTCCCAAGAGCTGAAGTCTCGTTGTTACCATTAAAGGATGCAAAAACTGTTCATGCTAAGTGGCTGTCGCAGGATGCGGATAATATAGCTGGAAAAAGTAACAATGAAAGAAATGAGGGGAAGAAGATCAGAAGCGCGAGAGAGTATGAATAAGAAAGAGATAGAAAGAGAGAGCGAGAGAGAGAGCGAGAGAGAGGGAGAGAGCGACGGAAGAGAAAGATGGAGACTGGATCAGCGAGCCCCACTGCCGTTGATCCGCTGAAATGGAGAGCGCATCTCAGATGTTCTGGGATATGGAGAACGGAGCGGCGTAGAGAGCACAGAAGAGAAAAGGCGAGAGACAGACACAGAGAGAGAAAGAAGGAGGAAAAGAGAGAGAGAGAGAGAGAGAGAGAGAGAGAGAGAGAGAGGAGAACAATACAATCAATATATTGCTCTGTCCTTTCGCATCCTTCCATGATTCAACATTTCTGCCCCTGTAAGGCCATAGAATAAGCCTGTGCATTCAATTAATTAAGAATTTGGTGATCGAAATAAACAAGTTTAAAAACGTGGAGAAGACGTAAACCTGAGCTTAGAAGCGTAGTCGTCTTCAATAGCAGCCCTCTCCTTCGCGAGGGTTCCAATCTTCTCGAGGAATTCAATTCCCTTATTCGTATGGTTCGCAACGATGTCCGTCTGATCCTGAAATATTATGCTACTCCATTATTCAATCAACAGTCCACAATATTAAGAAAATATCATTTCCCCTTGATTTCACTTTGCACTTCTGTTTCCGATTATCTTATCGGGCAGTCGATAAAAGAAGCAAAAGTGGCCATTTGGGACCGCAGTCCACAATATTCTTGAGAGCGCGAGAGCAAAACGGAAGAAGTGCAGGGTCTTTCGCTCTCTTTCTCGCGCTCGCTCTCTCTCTCTTTCTTGGTCACTCACTCACTCACTCACTCTCTTTCTTTGTTTCCCTTCTCCCCTCCTGCTCTGGACTCTCCATTCCTCATATCTACACCACTCCTTCTTTCTCCGCGTTCTATTCCAATTCCATTGTGATGACTGGAAGCTGTCTCTCTTTGCCTGTCCACTCTTCAATTAGCCCCATCAAGATGCATGGCTTGAGTTGCCTGGCAGGGAGGGCAGAAGCATAGAGAAGGAGTAGTAGGGAGGGACATTGACAGGGGCAATCGAAGGGGGCACTGGCCGGGCCGGCTCGTGCAGTCGCCACTCATGCTTACACACGCCTCTACTCACACAAATAAGCCGATCAGCCTGGGGGAAGAAGGGACCGGGTTGGTGGAGGAGACTTAGCATCCGGGAAATGAGAAGGGTGAGCGAGTCAGGCGCTCTCCTACTCTCAGTCGTGTACAATCAGCAGGCTGGATCAACTTTCTTCTTTTTCTCTCTTTGACCCTCCTTCTCCTCCACTCTTCCATCACCCTGACAACCAATTGGTGATCCAGAGATGGTTCCTTGGCAACCCGTCCTTCCTTCACCCGCACAAGCCCAACAACAATGAATCAACAACCCCTTGGGCTTTCTCCCTCAATACGCAGTCGACACTACGAACGTCCGATGAGATTTCATTGAATTCTCTACTACGGATGCATTCTTCTAGCATTGTGATATCCATCAAGAGTGACCCACTTATAGCAGCCTAGAGAAAGAAGCACACCCAGAATAAAAGAGAACTTCAAAAGCGATTCATTCAACCAGCAAACAATGCAGATCATTCAGTAGAAGCACATGAGAGTCTGAATTTCCAATGTAGAGTTGTCTGATAATAGCACAGAGATCGGAGAAAGAATGGAGACAGAAGCAGAGAGGGAAAGAAAGTGGAGAGAAGGGAGAAAACAGCAGAAAGCCAAAGCCATAATATGAGGTAGAGCAAATGTGTACAAAGGGTGTGAAAAGGCAGGGAAGCAATGCCGCGCGCGGCTGAATACACGCACATTGGCTTATTGTCAGGTCGGCGAAAATAGCTATGAGAGAGAGAGTGATGGGGAGAGAGAATGAAGGAGAGAGAGAGACGACACAGAGAGAGAGAGAGAGAGAGAGAGGGAAAGAGAGAAGGCCAGTCGAGGGAATAAAAATTTAGCTCATGATCCCTCATCATCTAACTTCCTCTCGCCCATGCGGCCCCGACGGCCATAGCCACATTTTTTAGTTACTGGGCTAGCATGAGCGAATGCTAAATTAACGGCTGGTAGTAACGATGGGGAAATTAAGGGAGGTGAGAAGACAAAACGAAAGAGAGAGAAATAGATGAGAGAGGTAGAGAAAGCAGCAAAGGTGAGAAACGATAGCAGTAGTGATTCAGACATGCGACCTCCATTTAGTCCGTTCACTCCATTTCAAGGTTACCTAGACGAAAGGAATAAAGACAGCGAGAGAAGAGCCGCTAAATGATCATGAAAGTTGGTCCTCTTAGCTGAGAGAATTGGCTCCCGCTTATGAACGGAAGCATTTCCATACTTACTCCAATATGAATAAAGTAGAAGAACCTTGCAGGAGCGCATGAAATCAGCAGATTCATCGTGATAATCAGAAGAGTCGAAAGTGGCACGGCGAGAGGCGTGGAGGAGATCGAGGACGGAGGCCCTCAGGGCAGCCGCCCCCCTCACAGCACCCCCGCCACCTTCGTACGATGATAACACCATCCAGAAGGAGTTGGAGATGGCAAGGCAGCTAGGGAGGCTAGGAGAGGCCAGCGAGCAAGCGATGCAACCACCCGTGGAGGAGGGAGGGAGAGAAGGGGAGGAGAGGAGAGAGGGAGAGAGAGAAGGAGGGAGAGAGGGTGCAGAGAGGGAGACAGCCGAGCAGGTCTGCTCTCACTGCATCTTTCTATGATTCTCCCTCCGGGACACACGCTTTCTGCACGCGCAACCGCTTCGTGCAAGAAGAGGAAAGAAAAGGGAGACAGAGAGAGAGAGAGAGAGCGAGAGAGAGAGAGCGAGAGAGAGAGAGAGAGGGAGCAGAGACCTAGAGATGAAAGAGAGAGTGGATGTATGAATGGAAAGAAAGAAAGATAGATAGACATAGTGGTGCTGAAGAATAAACGAGAGAGGGACTCTATTCCTCGCTTCTCTTGCAACTCGCGCAGGAGAGAGGCATGCGTGCGAAAGAGAAGCAGAGATAAGGCGATCTAAAGAAGAAGGGATATTATGGACAGATGAGGAGTGTTGAGGGACCAAAGAGAGAGAGAGCGAAAGAAAGAGAGAGACAGAGAGAGTGAGAATGAGAGAAAGAGAGAGTGAGAGGAGAGAGTGAGAGAAAGAGAGAGAGGCACTTCTAAGGAGCGATGCGGACATCTCATCGCCAATTGCGGCAAAACGGCCATTCATGAGTCGCCAGTCCCGCAGGAAAAGCAGGGAAGTATTTTTGCGTCATCTTTCACCATTTTATCGTGATGTCGAGGCAGCAATAGGAGGAATAAATAAACCTAAGCCAAGGTAATGCTGAACACAACGTCCGGTGCCCGATTTTAGACCGGAAGGGTGCAAACCCGAAAATATAAATTTTTTTTGGTCAAAAATCACATGTTTATAGAGGAAAAACTCCCTTTTACAGCTAAATAAAATTTCTCTCGGCAGCCCGGGGTGGGGGGAGGGGGTTTAACACGGCGCATTGACATTGCTCAGCACTGTCCGCGACTCATTGTTTGGACACCAAATCAGTGACTAAAAACCCAAAGAAGAGTCCAATTTCCAAAAAAAAACCTAGCAAGTGATTATAATATATAAACAAAGAACAAGGAGGCAAAGAACAAACCCAAAGCTGAGCCCAGTGCCCAACTGGACTGGCTGCGACTGCAGCCGCCATCCTTGCTTCGTCTCAGCAGAAAACGCTGCTTCTCTCGTCCAGGCCAGTAGCCTTTCTCTTAAAGGCGTAGGGAAATCAAAGGAAGAATGGCAAAGCAAACCGACAAAGTTGAAAGAGTTGAACGAAAGCGAATGAATCATACACCATTCCATGACTGGAAAAGCACCAATCAATTCGTGAAATTCAACCAATCACAGGGCAAGAAAGACTTTGGCAACTGAAACAACAATACATCTTTGTGGCGACACACAGCATAACGAATATAATGATAGCACAGAAAGAGGGCGCAAAATTGGAATGAAATTGCCGGAGCGGACCAAGAATGAAAGAAGCGTTGAGTCAGATCAGGAACCAAGCATGGCCATGACTGTCTTGCCACGATAGGAGACCAGTAAGGCAAGGCACAACGAGCCAGCCAATAAGAGAGAAAGAGAGGAAGGGATAGATAGAGAAAGAAAGTGAGAGAGAGAGAGAGATGGCAGAGAGCTTTACTATTTAGTCGCAGTTTGGCGCCCTCGACCAGCCCTGTCGGGTAGAAAGAACGGAAGAGTTGGCAAAGAGGAAAGCAATGGAGTGGAGGGAAGATCACGCATGATGAGGTTGACCGGAAGCGATGCCATTCACTACACAAGAGCACTGTCGATATCGAATTGAAACAAACAATCGCAATCGACATATGAAATGCAATCTATAACTATTCGGGATATATTGAGGATGACCATATGAAAGGCATTGAGAGAAGAAGGTAAAGGGACGAGATGAAGGGCAGGGGATTGTGAAAGGCGTAGAAGGAGGCTCGCTGTAACAATATTGGATTGCGTGGAAGACAAAGAGCGGCGTAATGGCAGGGGCGACCAGCTGAGTCTCGTTCGGGGTGCCATTCAATCATCAAACATTCAACATACAAGAACTGAATGGATAATCTCAACTTTACAAAGATTTGTGAGAGAAGAAGAATGAACATCCACCCATCAGTTGAATAAATAATAACTATGATTGGTGCCAATTCACAATGGCAATTAAATGTAGAATAGAAATTGATAAATGATAAAAAAAAGTTTCATCACCCGATAACTGCTTTTGGTTAAAATAAAGCGTATGTATATGGATAGAGTAATCTAAATTGTAGAAGACGGTCAATGCGAATACTTCTGAGGAATATAAGGAAAGACGTAGAGGGACAAAGCGCAGACGAAAGACAAATAGAACAGAGAGAGAGAGAGAGAGAGAGAGAAAGGAGAGAGAAACACAGAGAGAGAATTAGAGAGGAGAAAGAGAGATCAGACTGATTAGAGCAGCTAACCACTTGGCCTACATGCCTCGGAAGCGCGAGTGTGTGCGATGAATAGAGAGTGGCGAGGTTGTGGGGATAGAGGTTCTAGAAGAAGTGAGTGAAAGAGTCCGCTCTCTTCCTGTCTCGAGCTATTTCTCTTCCCTCTTTTTCACATTTGCTGTCTTGTCTTCCAGCTGGTCATCGGTCATGGACTTGAACTCATCTATCCATTAACACTTCTTATCCAGATTCTCTCAGCCGATAAGCACGTTTGTGACTAATGAGAATGAACAGAAAGAAGTAGCGAAATTTTCACTTAAAAAGAAAGAGAAATAAAAAGTGAGAATAGATTATCAGTGAAAAAGAATGGATATAGCAAAACGCCGACGAACATTGATCAAATGGATAATTTCAGACAAGATTCAAGCAACAGGAAGCAAAAGCTGTGCTAAATAAGAAAACTAAGAAAAGATGAGAGAAAGAAAAGAGCACCTGGCCAGGGAATCACAGGAACAGAACAAGGCTTTTGCCGCTTCCATGTTTCAGCAGTGCTCAGTTCACACAGTGTTGTTCTCTTGCCGCAGCATTTGCTATCTCTCTCTCTCTCTCTCTCTCTCTCACTCAGTTCCTTCCCTCTTTCCCATCCTCTCTCTCTCTCTCTCTCTCCAGTTCCTTCCTTCTTTCCCATCTTCTCTCTCTCTCTCAGTTCCTTGCTTTTTTACCATCCTCTCTCCCACTCCACACCTCTTACCATCTTCTCAAATAGCAACGACGCCGTTCTCCGTTCTGAGACTGCGTTAGATGGTACGAAACAGCGATGACAGTGCGGTCGTTGCGGCCAACAGAGATAACACGAAGAGTGTGACAGAGTAGAGAGAGAAAGAAAAGGAGAGAGAGAGACGAGATGGGCGGAAAGCGAAATAACTGCCTCCTCTTTTGGATGTAAAGAATTACCAGCTAGAATAGACGAGAAAGTAGGAAGGAAAAAGAAAGATGCAGAAAATATGGGAGGTAAAGGAAGAACGGAGATGGCAGATGTCTGGTTATAAAGTGTCTATCGTTAACAGTAGCAGCCCGTGTAAGATCCAGCTCATTACTCTCATTTCAGCATAGGCTAGTTGAAAAGAAAATAATAAAGACAACAATAAATATGGTGTTAAAATTTAAATATTGTAATCGGCGAGTTGATATGCAATCAAGCCATGCACTCAAATATATTTGCAGAAAGGAATACGGACTACTTTTGAAAACCGAAGATTCTCAAGAATTCATGGAATAATACTCCAAAATAGCTATTTCACATTGCTTAAAAAAAAATTGCCGACATGTAAACAAGTAGACACAGATGGAAATTAGTACCAAGCTTCAGTAGAAATTTCAACAATGCAGTCCAGTGCCAGAGATGCCACGAGAACGAACTGTGCAAAAAGAAATGAACGGAGCGAGCAGAGTTCGAGTAGAAGGAAAGAGAAATGGTCCCGATGGAGCGAACTGATGAAGGCACTTCGATACATTTCCTGCCATTCACGCGAAGCAATGGCTAGAGAGAAAGGGAGCGTTGAAGAAAAGATTATAGAAAAGGTGGGATGAGCAGAAGAGAAGAAGAAGTCCATGTTGTCACTGCTCTCCTCTCGCTTAAACCCAGGCAGTCTTTCAGGAATCGATCGGAAGCTTCTCTTGGCAGGTTGCCAGCAGCAGAAAGAAGACAACAAATGGACCACCTGTTCATAATGGGCGAGAAAGTGGCTGGCACCACGGCTGCGCAAGGAGAAGGCCGATCAATGGCTGACTCATGCACTCTCCTCGAGTCTAAGCTGGTCTCTCATTCTCAGGCCTTTCCATCTTCGTATCGGGCCGCTCTCTCCGTTCCATCCATTTCGTAAGAAGGGCACGTCGACCCAGGTTTGGATGGGATGAGGAAATGGGAAAACGGGGCCAGCAGGAATGAGGAGAAGCTAGAGAAAGCATGGAGGAAATGGCATTTGGGATTCATATGGAGATGACCGCTGGAATACATCGATAACTATCACCCAAAGCAGAAAGAGATAAAGGAAACCTGAAAAGGGTGTAAAGCTCAAAAGGAATAGAGAGAAACAAGATGAAATGTCGATAGAGAACGCGCGAATAGCAAGAAAGAGCACGAAAGATTAGAGAATTGCAGGAATACAGGTGACAGAGACAGCGCGATTTAGCAGTACGACGCTGTCCAGTGCGAGAGGACAAACAGAGAGGAGGGGCCTAGTTGATTGGGAGTCCACCAGAATGTCCCGTACAAAGCTACTAATTCGATAAAGTATTAGCCAAGGAGGGAGTAAGGAGGTTTTATGCAGAGTACCACAAGGATGCTTGAGATGGAGTGCACGAAAGATGCATCATGACGGCCAAGAAGTTAGGAATGTAGAAGAGGCAGCGAGAGACTTTGGGCGAGTGGTCCTCGTCACAAAGACATGCATCCAATAGCAGCAGTAGGAATGGCCAGGCAGACCGGGCAGAGAGGAAGGGAGGAGAAGAGAGGCAGGGCAGCGAGATCGAACCAAGATACGATGGAGAATGACACCACCTCGTCCCTTCCATCACAAGATCACCCTTGATAATGAGAACCAAGGGAATGAAAACACCACACATTCGAATGACTGATTTGACTTCTCACTTTGGGAATTGAAAAATTTAAAATTCACACATAAAAAGAAAGGGAGAAGAAATAAATTCGCGATTAGACGAAACAAAAACATTTGAATCCTTCTATATAAACAATCGAAAGTTCCTAAACGGAAGGATACGGGAGAAAACAAAAACTAAAAAGAAATGAAAAATAAATTTTATTCCCCGATCGGCGCCTTGACACAGGAATTCTATAAGTGGCCCACGCATGGGGAATAAGGGGCCACGACGTGGAGAAATATGTGGCCACGCGAGCATAATATTTGGCCCCTTATCGACCCGGCGTGGGCCCCTCATTCCGCTTGTCGGGGCCCCTGATCAAGCACGTAAGCTCCCGACAGACAACGTCGTGGCCCCTTATACAACGAGCAGGGGCCCCTTATTCTCCGTTGTCGGGCCCCCTTTTCCACATACTCGGGCCCCCTATCCTGCTCATCTGGGCCCCTTATCCCACCTTTGCTGCCTCTTATTCGTTGCTTTTCTCGTGCTTGCTTTCATCATTTGACAAGTACATTTATTCTTCTAGTTACCAGAATCACATGACAATCAAAACGAGAATCCTAAGATGCGGAAAATAAACAGGCAATGGGGCGTTATCTATCCCGGCGGCAAGGAAAGATCGCGAGTCTTGTCCAAGTCAACACTTCTTGAGGAAGAATGGCCTCACTGCCTGTCCCATCCAGACTGCGCAGATATCAGTCGAAGTCATCACCGCACGCTGGAAGAGCAACATTGAAGATTTAAAAAAAATCATTACTGGAGCAGTTGACCTTGTGTGAAAGAAGTGTCCACACCGTAGTCTTCTTCCAAAACATCTTCGTCGCTGTCCCCATCTTCAGTGTCTGCTCGATCTCGTCAGGCGCAGCACCGTCTTCAAAAAAATCATCACAGCAAGTTTAAAATAAACAAAGCAGCGCTGACCTGTTAAAGTCACGCGACTAATTGCCGTTGGGCCGCCTCGATCCAATCCTGTAGTCGAATTTTCCTTTTCGAACCATCGCAACCATGAAAAACAAACTAATTAAGTCAGAAGCTAAAATACATAATGAACAGCCCACACAAAAAGTCCATTGCGCCACTAATATTTTAGTGCAGCGTCCTTCTCGTTTTTAAAAACATCGAAAAAGCACTCAACCGTACTTTTACACTAAATAAACCCCCTCGTGGCCCCTATTCAACGTCAAAAAACATTAGTGGCCACCACAAGCAGAATGAGGGGCCACGGCGTGGTCGCACCCCTGTGTGGCCCCTTATTCACCATACGTGGAATTCCTTATAGAATTCCTGTGGAGTCACAGGAATTTTAAAGGGGGCCCACGTATGCTGAATAGGGGGCCACACGGGGGTGCGACCACGCCGTGGCCCCTCATTCCGCACTCGCGCAGCCACCCTTTACCCAAGCAACCTCGCCGTGGCCCCTGATTCTGCTTGTGGTGGCCACTAATGCTTTTTGACGTTGAAATGGGGCCACAAGGGGGTTTATCTAGTGTAAAAGTACGGTTGTTTTCCGATGTTTTTAAAAACGAGAAGGACGCTGCACTAAAATATTACTCGCCATGGACTTTTTGCATGTGCTGTTCATTATGTATTTTAGCTTCTGACTTAATTAGTTTGTTTTTCATGGTTTGCGATGGCTTGCAAACGAAAATGCGACTACAGGATGGGATCGAGGCGGCCCAACTGCAATTAGTCGCGTAACTTTAACAGGTCAGCGCTGTTTTGTTTACTTTAAGTTCGCTGCGATGATTTTTTTGAAGACGGTGCTGCACCTTGCGAGATCGAGCGCGACCTGTTCCGCGGCGAGAGAGACACTGAAGATGGGGACAGCGATGGATGTTTTGGAAGAAGACTACGGCGTGTCGTTCGCACGAGGTCAACTGCTCCAGTAATGATTTTTTTTAAACTTCAAAGCTACTCTTCCAGTGTGCGGTGATGAGCGACTGGTATCTGCGCAGGCTGGATGGGACAGGCAGGGAGGCCATTCTTCCCCAAGAAGTGCAGTGTTGGACAAGACTTGCGATCTTTCCTTGCCGCCGAGATAGATAACGCCCCCTTGCCCGTTCATTTTCCGCATGTTAGGATTCCCGTTTTGATTGTCATGTGATTCTGGTAACTAGAAGAATAAATGTACTTGTCAAGTGATGAAAGCAGGCACGAGAAAAGCAATGAATAAGGGGCAGCGAACGGTATGATAAGGGGCCCGGATGAGCTGGATAGGGGGCCCAGGTATGCGGAAAAGGGGGCGCTACAACGGAGAATAAGGGGCCCCTGTTCGTTGTATAAGTGGCCACGACGTAGTCTTTCGGGAGCTTACGCGCTTGATCAGGGGCCCCGGCTAGCAGAATGAGGGGCCCACGCCGGGTGGATTAGGGGCCAAAATGGGTTCTCTCTTGGCCGCTAAAAATCGCACGTCGTGGCCCCTTATTCCCCATGCATGGGCCCCCTTTAAAATTCCTGTGGTGTGACTATGCAACAACAATATATTGTTCCGTTTATGTAGAAGACGCATATCGTAAATTACAGACAAACACGCAAAATTGTCACCATAAGTTTGAATGGTAACAAAAGCTCGACTCTTTTTATTACCATTTGTGAAAAGTTGCATCCAGGTTATTTATTTTAGTGAAATGAGTCGTAATGAGATTGTGGCACCACCGATGGCCGAAGGCAATCTTATTCTGAATCATTCTTCACCGAAAAGGATTCGTAATAACGAAGTTTGTTTCCTCTCCAGTCCTACTCTAATTTTTGAGAGTGATTGAAGAAATCTAGAGTTCATACTGCTAATGAAGTTTTATCCATTCAGTTGACCCAGCTGCGCGATCGATTGAGAAATTTACAATTCTCGGATGGGACGAATGAGCTGTTTAAGGTTTTGTTGTTTTTTCCCTCCACGTTATGTTTTTTTTTAACTTATTAACTACCGACTATGCCTAGGAAATTAGAATTATCTCCCGGGAGCTGGACGCCAAAGCAGCCGCTGTTGCTGAAGAGATTGCCACAATTGAAGAGTCTTTTCCGCTTAAGAAAATTGAGCTTGCCAGTAAAAGAGAGGAGTTAAGGCGACTGAAAAAGGAGGTTTGCTTTCCATATTAGTTCGTTTTGTTCTCATGTCTTTGTTCAGTGGCTATTTTTGTATCTAATTGTAATTGATCCAAAATAATAAGCCAAATATTGCAATTTTTTTTTAATTTTTAAGGTTCTTGCCATGATAGCAGAGCACAAGCACCAAACTCGCAAAGTCCTGGACATTCTAGGCGAGGTATTTCTGAAACTTTTTTTGTTGTTGTTCATCACAAACTGGAGTGTTTTAAGGCGATACCAGATATCGTTCCCCGCCTCGAGTCATTGGGTACGAAGATGCAGAAACTGGAAGAATTAAAATGCCAGAGAAAGTGCGGGCAACTATTGGCAGCTGTGAATGATGCGCTTAGCGAAGGAAATCCAACTCTCATCAGCTCATCACTCGCCACTGCCAAGGATTTCGTTACGCATGTCCAACAGGTGCGAATCCTATTGTAAACTAATTCCGGGTGTGTTCTTATATAGCAATTTTTATGTTCTTGGTGTGTTTTGAGGTGTACGAAGCCGGGTTGGAGGTATACAGACACGATTTGGTCGTGGTTGTAGAGAAGGCAATTGCTTGGTCGCGGCTTCGAGTTACCGAAAACTTGGAGAAAATAGGCTGGCCTTGGTTCAATTCCGCGGATGAACGTGCGTTCAAGGAGGAAATCGATGAAGTTACCAATTGTCTCTCTGTTATTTTCGTCGGCAACTCGATTGGAAGTTAGTTTACTAAAATTTCCACGCTGTGCCTTTACTACTGTACTTGATGAGACTGCAACATATTCCTAGATTCGCCTGACCGCGTGGCAGTTCTAATAAGTGATTCCTTGTTCGCTCGTATTTCCGATCGCTTCACTTTCCACTTTTGCGGATCAACAAAGACTGGAGATGCATCCCATCCCGAGTGGTTTCTCGCTCAACTTCTCCTTTGGATGCAACACTCTGCTCCTCTTTTTTCATCCTTGTTGCAAGAGGTTCTCGCTTTCCCTTTATGAGGGAACTAATAGTAAAAAGTTGTGTATTTGAAGGTGTGCGGTAGAGTCAACGGGTGTTCGGAGTTCTATCTCCGCTGTTCTCGTCTCGCACAGAAGAAAGCGGAATCTCTTTTGAAATCGAAACTTTACGAAGAAGACATTGTACTTTTCTCGAAGCTCGTTGATGAACTTATTCAATTTGAACAACAGCGCAAAGGTAGCAATTTTTAATTAAACATTCGCTCTAAATTGAAAATATCATAACCTTAAAATATGAAATGTTTTTGTTATATTGAAGCACGTTTAGAACTGGATATTGGCTGTCCCCTGGAAAGCGAGGCAAATTCCTTATGGGTGCTGTGTGAGGAAAGAGTTCGCGAGAAGTGGCTGGTGACTGAGAATGTTGCGTGTTCTGCCAGAGTAGACGATATCCTCGTGGATGAAGGCAGATGGCACCACCGCTTCTTGCACGTCAACTCACTCGAGGACTGCGATCCGGTCCGGTTCCTTTTTTTTGTTTAGCAAAAAAAACTGTTGATGTGAAGATCCGATTTTTTAAATGCAATTTTAATTAATTTTAATTTGAGAGTAAGTTCTGCGACACACCGTTCAATGTGAATGAATGTTACAGTTGTTGGTTTGCGAAGCTGCGGATAACTTTGTTGCCCTGATCGAATGCCTCCGTCAGCGAGTTTGTCTTCTTCCAGATCAGCTGAGCAGACGACTCTTCATCGATCTTCAGGTTTCTCTATTTCCTTTGCGTTCATAAGCCTATCCTGATTTGTAATGTAATTATATTGGAAGGTGATGTTGATTGATGATTACCGCTGTCGTCTCGTGCACATTTCAAGCCAAGCTCAGTCTCCCTGGAGTGAGCCCTTCCCACAGATTATGAATGCTTGTTGGTAAGTGCACTCTTCCCGTCATCTCTCCGGTTGGTCTTCTCTTCAGGTGGATGCGCGAATCTTTGGAGGAGTGGGGCGAAATGGACTTGGACTGCTCGGATGCTGCAGATTCTGAGATTAGACGGAGACTGGAAGAGTCACTGAAGATGTATGGGCATGTCTGGGAGCAGAGAGCGGCGGATCTTCTCCGCTCATTCAGGGCTCAACTCGAGCATTCTGCTGATGGCTACGCTTCTCTCAACTGGTCATTCTTTCTTAATTCTCTTGTTAAGTAACTTGTATAATGTTATCGTCGTCTATTTTTCTACTCTTGTTATAGAACCAGGCGAACTTTTTTTTGGGAATTGTTATTTTGTATTTGGTATCATTGTTATTTTGTATTTGGTATCATTGTTCGTAGGCGCGCGATGGAGAAGTGGAAGGGCACTGAGCGGGATCTTTCTACCGCCTTTTGCAATCTTCTCATGCAGGTTTCCAATCTACTAATAGCTCCATGTTCGAATAGATATTGAAGTCGTCACATGCCTTGGGTTTTTTTTCTTTTTAGGTGAGGACGGCGTTTTCGTGGGTTTCTGATCAGATCTGCAGTAGCGGCCAGAAGATTCTCTACAAAAAGATGACTTCCGCCGTCTCTCAGACTATCAGAGAACGTGTCATTGAAGCCGTCCACTTTAAGTTCGTGTTTTTTTAAGCCAGGTCCGAAACGGACTGCCCACGCATTTTTTGAGGCCCGAAAAAAAAAAATAAATTTTTTTGGTGTACTAAACTTTTGTGCGGCCTTCGGGCCACCCGTTTTCCTTGTCATCTTCCGTTTCTTCCATATTTCCTGTATATTTAGCCAAGAAGGGGCGGAGCAGATGCACCACGACGTCTTGAACGGACTCGTTGTTTTGCTCAATTCAATTTTTCTTCGTTCTAATCACCACGATTTACGCGCCCAGAGTGAAAAGGTATTCTTGTGAATGCTTACTTTTATATACGTCGTATCGGGGTTTCAGTGGGTTTTGTTTTCTTTTATTCCTTCATTTTATATCCATTTTCACATCTGCTTTCTCTTGAGAATATGGTGTGGCTGATCAGCGCCCTCCGCCTTCTCTCTTTTTCCATTCCAAACGCCGTTCTTATGAGAGATGAGTTGAGAAGCAGCACTGAAGAAGCTGCAGAAGAAAAACTTAATGATATCAAGTACGTTAGGGTTTTTTCTTCAGTTGAAAGGAGAGATGTTCTAACTTCGAATCGGACTATACGATTACAGATTCACTTTTATTATATTAATTAAGGATTCACTCCATTGATAAGGAATCAGCCCTTTCCCTTCTTCGCCGCCGCTGTGATATGAGAATGGATTCGCATGGAGCTCTTAAGCTAAAGTAAGCTGCTAATTGTATTTTAACTTCGTGTGCCTTTCAGAATTATTTATGCTTTCGGGTTGTATATTGTCTAGGAGTATACTGTTGCGAGGTGTTGTGCTGACTGCTGCGATAAATAAGTACGGTTTACTGTGAAACGTTGCCATTGAAATATGAAGCTGTTGCATTCGGTGTTCGTACCAGATGGAATGATTGTTGTCACTTTCAACCAGAGAATGTTTAGATTGGAAGGTTTGGAATGAATGAAGTGAGAGTGGTGCTGGAGGGATTCGCAGATGGGAGCCGCGCTTCTGGAACGGTCACTCTTGTTCGCAGTGCCAGCGGGAGCCACTGCATTCTTGTAGATGCCGGAGATCCGTGGAATGGAAGGGAGCTCGTAGAGGAATTGGAGGGAATTGGATGCCGGCCAGAAGAGGCAGGTCAGACATCTGGTTAACTAAAAGAGCAATGATTGAACTAGTGATGTTCTGGCAGGTCACTGATGTAGTTGTGACCCACGGCCACTCTGACCATTGCGGCAACCTGAATCTCTTCAAGAATGCCCGCTTCTGGATGGACCGAGATGTTGGCATTCGAGGCGAATTCGACTCATTTCACGAGGTTCCTCTTGTATCTTTAATCTATCAATCAACTGTTTGTGATGAGTAGACTGAACTCTGCCCGGCTATACGCTTGCTTGCCTTCCGCGGCCATACAAATCGTGACTTGGTTCTTTTGGTCGGGAACAGCGACAAGGGTGTCATTGCTATAGCCGATCAGAGAAGATATCATATCGTTTCAGTTCATTTCCCCTTATTTTTTTGATCTTCTTCAGGTGATTTATTCGAGTGCGAAAACGACATCGAAAGTTGGAAAGCGTTAGCTCAATTTCCAGAGGATCAGGAAGTTAGTAGATCACGGATTGTTGATATGGCAGATTACATTATTCCTGGTCATGGCCCCATTTTCCGAGCCACAAAGCAGTCCTAACATCCCTTTGATATATAGTTGCTGATAAAGTATATTCCGCATATGAAAGAATTTTCTCATAAGGTTTTCTCTCCGCAGCAATTTGTATCTTTGATTGAACGCCGTGGATGCTATAGAAAATACTTATCAAGGAAGCCAGAATATGGCAGCCCCCTGTTTACGGAGCCGGCGGTTGCTGGACAGGTTGAGGTATCTGCATGCAGCTGCTTCTCTTCAGCCCAGTCGCTTCCTCGCTTCTTCTTCTTGTACACGACGGAGAAGAGGCTTCGAGTTAGTTTGCTCTTTACTAGTTTTCTCTCACTGGATATTCTCTTGTTTCCATATTTTCTCCGCTGCGTCTAGCCGTCTCTTCTGGGGCCGTTCCAATGAATATGTCTCTTCCTCATTGAAGTGGTAATTGTATTAGAAGTGGCTCAATAGCGGCGACTCGTTTGCGTGGAGTTCCTGCCGACCGTGGAGGGATGCGGATCGAAGAGCTGATCGAGCCTCAGAACCTAGTCCAACCCGCCACTTCTTACTCTTCTGTTGATGAGTATGCTTCGAATCTTGATCAGGTTTGAACGTATAGATCTTCAAGGAACACCGTATCCAATTCTTCTGCCAGGGTACAATCTCACTCGTGGTAGAGGAGTTCATGAGGCGACCAATGGTGCGGCAGATGAGTGTTGAGAATGGATTGAATGACAAGCTCTTCATGAAGGCCTACCTGTTTGTAGCTGATTTTTCCCTCTTTTCTTCAATGCCTCTTGTTATCCCACTTAATATCTAATCTAACCAAATTAAGGAGTTTCCGGCAACAGTGCTTTTCTCTGAAGAACGCAGAGGCTGGTCTTGTTGTCACTCTGCAGGATATTATTACGGAT
Organism: Allodiplogaster sudhausi; assembly: GCA_945643635.1. Taxonomy (NCBI): domain Eukaryota; kingdom Metazoa; phylum Nematoda; class Chromadorea; order Rhabditida; family Diplogasteridae; genus Allodiplogaster; species Allodiplogaster sudhausi. The sequence goes on from CALZFC010000055.1 coordinate 734,575, forward strand.
AAGCATGATGTAGAAAGGCTCTTCCCCTTCTTTCTAGCACATGCCAGAAGAGTTAGTTGGCCTCTCAATTTTTCAAATATTATATTTAAAAAAAAATCTTTCGTGATCTATGGTTTCCATTTTCAGATATTTCCGCATTTGGAGGCGATGGATGATCTGAGAATGATATCAGATTTAACTCAGCCTCACAACTGGTATCCAGAGGCACGAACGATTCAGCGCAAAATTATATTTCATGCAGGCCCGACCAATTCGGGCAAAACGTTTCAAGCATTGCAGCGGTGAGTGGCAGAGAATTGCAATAGAAATAGAGTAGAGAGAGATAGCAGAGAGCTTCATCTTTTTGGTTGTTAAGGTTTAAAGAGGCAAAAAGCGGCGTCTTCTGTGGCCCTCTAAAACTTCTTGCGAGTGAAGTCTTTTTAAAGATGCGTGCCGAGGAATTTCGTTGCGATATGGTTACCGGAGAAGAGCGAAGGTCCGCTTCTTCTTGCTTTTCTTATTTCCTTTTTATTTATTCCTTTCAAGGTACGCAGTGGATAACTTGCATCCTTCTCCACACATATCTTGCACAGTGGAAATGCTCTCAACCCAAATGCGATGTGAGGTGAGAGACATGGAATTACACATTGATGTTGTAGTAATAGAGAAGCAGGAGATTTGGAGATAGCCCGGATCATCTTCATTGCAGGTGGCAGTGATCGACGAGATTCAGATGTTAAGAGACGAGCAGCGGGGATGGGCGTGGACCAGAGCTCTTCTCGGGGTTGCTGCGGATGAGGTTGCGAGTGAGGATGGGCAGAGAGGGAAGGAATTATCAGAATCTCAGGTTCATCTCTGTGGCGAGCCAGCAGCAATTGACATCGTCCGCAAGCTACTCGAGCCTATTGGAGAGACTGTTGAGGTTAGTGTTCAGTGGTGAAAATTATTATTTATTCGTTAATGACATCACTATGGTACTTGAAACGATCCCGATTTTAAAACTATTCCATGTTTAACATGCAAAAGAAATAAACGAACGTGAGAGGGACCCTCTTTTTCTTTCTTCTTGGATGTAATTGTAAGTAGAATTGAAAGGTGCACGAGTATGAGCGGAAGTCTCCCTTGCGAGTGGCGGAGAGGGGGCTGGGATCACTGAAGGAGGTGAAGAAATCAGACTGTATCGTCTGCTTCAACAAGAAGACCATCTTCGGCGTCTCTCGCCGACTCGAGTTGCTTGGAATGAAACCGGCTGTGATCTATGGAGATCTCCCTCCAGGAACCAAACTCGCCCAGGCTGCGAAGTACAACGACCCCAATGATCCCACTGACATCCTCGTATGTTGAACGCACTTAGATGTGCCATGCTCTTAAGACAATTCACAGGTTGCTACTGATGCAATTGGCATGGGACTTAACCTCAACATCAAGAGAGTTATCTTTGCTTCCCTCACACGGCAAAGGGAACTCATCCCTAACTATTCGGCACTCCAGATTGCAGGCCGCGCCGGAAGGTGAGAGAGAGAGAGAGGAGAGAGAGAGAGAGGGAGAGAGTTAGTGACCAGAGAAATAGTGAAGATGGAGAGAGAGTTAGAGACCAGAGAAAGAACGGAGAAAGATGGAGAGAGATAAAGAGACCAGAGAGAGAACTAAGAAGGGAGTAATGTGCAAAGTACAACGCAGATTCGGCACTTATCACCAGGAAGAAGGAGTGGTGACGACGCTGAAGAATGAGGACATCGGCGTGCTCCGTGACATCCTCTCCCAACCGGTTTCTTTCCCATTTCCATTTCTTTACTGCATTATTTTCATTGATATTGTACTTACTTGATTTATTCTTGTTTCAGGTGAAGCCCATTGAAGTTGTTGGCATCGCACCCACTTATGATCAGATCGAGACGTTTTCATTCCATCTTCCACAAGTATGCGAGTGAGAAAGAACAAGGAGGGAAGGAAGAGAGTGAGCGAGAGAGAGAGACAAAGAGTAGGAGAGAGAGAGAGTAAGAGAGAGACAGAGGGAGAGCGTGAGAATAGGGAGAGAAGATGTTGTTGCAGGCATCCTTCGTCCGTCTGCTGGATATCTTCGTCTCGGTGTGCTCAGTCTCTGATCATTTCTTCATCTGTGCTGTCGATGCAATGAAGCAACTCGCTACAACAATCGACCACGTTCCGTTGCCTCTCAAGGTTCTTTCTTCCTTTCTATTGTATGATTGACTGACTGAATTCTTGCTGCAGATTCGGTACACTCTCTGCACTTGCCCTCTCGACATCACCTTGAAGATGAATGAGGCTTTCTTCATCAAGATGGCCAGGAGGTTTGCATTCTTCGTATTCCTCACTTTTCTGTTTAGAGGGGGACAAAAAGTAGTCTTCTTCAATTCACAATATGACCCAGGTTCTCCTCTGGTCAAGCGCTCACTGCTGAGTGGCTCTTTGACTTCTTGAAGTGGCCTCCCCAGCCCATCTCGACCATTCCAGAACTGCAGTCGTTGGAGCAGGTTAAATATTTTGAAACTGGATGTTTGTCATATTGATTATACATTTGTAGACGTACGAAGTGTGCGATGTTTATCTGTGGCTGAGTCTTCGATTCCCAGATATGCTTCCAGATGAGGAGATTGTCAGGCAAGTATTTTTCCATCCATCTGAGATTCGAGGATGAAGTGGGTCTATTGCAGAGAAGCGAATCAGCAACTGGATGAGTTGATACAAGATGGAATCGGTCGGATTACCGAGCTTCTCAACACAGAGCATGATGGAAAACAGGTAGAGAGGCCGTTGAATGCTTTCCTTTTTATTATTCAATTCTGTCTTGAGGGTTCGATTAATAAGACGATGAAGCAGAAGCAACAGACTCAGAAAGAAGAAGTGGAGCTGAAGGAGTTGGAGCAAGCTCACAATCCACTTGTTCTTCCTTCCAAGAGACGCGGCCTCAAAAGGTTTCTGCTAAACTTTCGCCTATTCAAAAAGTTATTCCAATGTTATTTCATATGTTTGAAATAGATCTACCGATGGTTCTATTAGAAAAAAAATTTCAGATCCGTTTTGGATGAGATCATCGCCCGTGGTGTTCTCAGCAATGAAGAAATAGTTAAATTGAAGGAGGAGCTAGGAAAGAAGAAGAGTGATTGAAAGCAGATTGTTACTTGTTAGTCTTTCTTTTTATATCTTGCTCATTTCGAATGTTTGCTGCCGTTTTGTTAGGCAATCGTTATGGACGTTTAGATAATTGTTCCAGCAGAATAAAAGATTGTTTGATGATCTCATGTATTTTTTCATTCGTACAGTTGCTGAGCACAACTCAAGCTTACCGCGAGTCTAATGGAGCCAGAGAGAAAAGGAAGTTGCAATTGAGATGGAAGAGAATGTGATATCGCATGAAGAAGCAACTGCTTCTTTCGAAGGCAAAGACGTGTCAGCTTCTGCTTTATCCGCTGTATCAGCGGTCCATTTGGTAAACATTGTCATTGAAGTTCCTCTTGTGTCAATGAAGTGTCTTTGAGGATGAAAACGAGGAACATGCTGGTGAAGGCTCTGTGACTCAACAGAGCAAGGAGCTTAATAAAGATGCCACTGAAGACGGGGATACCCAGTCTGCAGTCTCTGCGGTTTCCATTAATCCGCGAGAAGGTAATACTGTTTCAAGAGGAAATAAAAACAAAATTTATTTTTCAACAGAACGAGATTCTGCTAAGAGTCCTGTAGCTGCTGCGAATGAACCAGTTGGATCAGAAAATGAAGAAATAATGGAAACGAAAGAAGAACGAAGAGAGCGCCGACTTGCTGTGCACAGCTTGGCCAACTTTCTACATCAGGTTATTATTCATCGGCTTTCGTTACATTTGCAAAAATGTTATAATCTACTTCTAAAGTATTTAAGATACGTGAAAGCGATAAAAATGAACAAGTCCAACAAGCGGCTACAGAGAAAGGGACCCAAGGAGTCGAGCCGAAGAAGCTGAATCGAAAAGAAAGAAGAGCACTGGTATGGTACTTCATTTGTCATTCCATCGACTGTTAAGCTTCTCTTTGAGATGAAAGAACAAAGCTTCTTTGAAAGCCACGATCAGAATGAAAGTGACAGCGGATGTCAGCCTCAGCCGGTGTCCGAACCACAACAGAGTCGACCACAGAGACTCGTCCTCAAAAATCCAAAGCGTATGCTTATCATTCTTTAATACAACTTTTTTTTTTCCAATTTTAATGTGTGTCTCTCTCACTCTTTCTCTCTTCCCCCGCCTCTCTCTCTCTCTCTCTCCCTCTCTCTCGGTCTCTCTCTTTATCGGTGTTCTCTCTCTATCGCTGCTATCATTGTTATCCTGCCTACTTCAATCCCTTTCAGTATCATCTGTAGCAGTGTTTACGGAGACTGCTTCATTCCATGAGACAAAGCCGATTGGAAATGGTTTCTGCTCCGTGCTGGGAGGGAACAACTTTGTAAAGAGTTGCTACTTTTCCCCTTCTGGCGCCTTCCTTTCAACAACTTCTCAAGACCGTCGCTTGCGGATATTTCAGTTCAACGATGCGACGAGATCCGTACGAACTTTGGATCTCTTCTAATGAATCTGAGGAGTTTGCTCAGCGCTATACCTTGACTATCCATAGCCTCTGAATATTTATCGAGAGAGAGAGAGAGAGAGAGAGAGAGAGAGAGAGATAAATTCATGTATCTGCGTCTCCACAGTTAGAGCTAGACTCTCTCTTATCTCAGAGACTTCTAGTGGGGAACTCCTTTAAATGAATATTTCCCCCAGTTAGATTGTTTTCAGTTGTCGCCCTGCTCTGAAGCAAATTTGGGAGGACTTATTTATGACTCCGCTTGGCATCCTCATCAAGATGTCGTTGCTTCCACTTCTAAAGACCATCCCATTCATCTTTGGAATGCAAGGGATGCCAAGAGAGTCACGACATTCCGTGGCATCAACCATCTCGTCAGTTTTTTATTGTTTTGTTTCTTCTCGCTCTCTCTCTCTATCTCTCTCGCTCTATTCCTTACCTTGCTCCTTCGTTCTCTTTGTTTCTCCAAATCTGTCATTCTCTAGCCCTCCCTCTAGCAATCTCTTTTATCTCTCTCTCTTTCTCTCTCTTTCTCTCTCTCTCTCTCTCTCTCTCTCTCTCTCTCTCTCTCTTTCTCTCTCTCTCTATCCCTTTCTCCCTCTTTCTCTTTCTCTCTCCAAATCTCTCGTTCTCTCTCTCCATCTACCAATCTCTCTCTCTCCCTCTCATTCAGGATGAGTTGTCTAGTGCGTACTCGTTGTCCTTCTCTAATGATGGTACCCGTCTCTTCGCTGGCTACCGCAAGTCTATTCGTGTCTTTGACCTGAGCAGGCCTGGCCGGCAGTCCTTTGATGTCAAGACTTGGAGTCAGTTCTTGCAATCTGCATTCCCTGATTGCTGTTAGATTTAGTCGTTACTTTGATTAAATTCCAGATAAGGAGATGGGTGGGCAGAAAGCGATAATCTCAGCTATTGCTTCGCATCCTGTATTCGATGGGGTTCTGGCTGCTGCTTCTTATGGCAAATCAGGTCATTATTTCCACGTAATATTGATTTAGTGCGCATTTGCCATATACACATGAAAGGTTAAATGTTTAGTCGCCCTGTACTCCGATCGAAGTGGAGGCACAGCGGACTGCGTCTTCTCAACTCCATTCTCTGGAGTCACTCAGCTAGCCTACTCTTCAGATGGGATTAAACTATTTGGAAGCGTCCGCAAGGTTTCTTTTCTAGTGATTCACAGATCTATTCCCAAGACAATTGCATGAAAATTGAGAAAAAAAAATTTTGTTTAGGAAAACTGCATCGCGTGCTGGGATCTCCGACAGCCAGGAACACTGCTCTTCTCTCTAGTGAGACCAGCTCAGACGAACCAGAGAATTGGCTTCTTTCTCGATGGGTTAGCATTTATGTCACCTTTCTAAAAAAAATGTATCTTCTCTCCTCCTTATCGCTCTCTCGCTCTCACTCTCACTTCCCTCTATCACACTCTGTCCCTCAATTTCACTCTCTCTCTCTCTCTCTCTCTCTCTCTCTCGTTATGAATTGCCCTTTCAGTTCTGACCGCTACGTCCTCTCGGGCAGCTCTGATGGTCATCATTATCTCTTTGATCTAAACGAGCCTCCGAAATACGGTTTAATTACTGCGACGCAGAAAACCTTTGTCTCTCAGAGCGCAGTGGTAGGCGTCAGGCAAGTTTTTTTCCTTAAAACGCAGTGTTTCGGATTGCAGCATATTACAAATTGAAAAAGTCGAATGTTGTATCTATTCTGTAGATAGGATGCTTCCAGCCTCCATCCCTCACTTCCTGTCGTAGCGACGTGCAGTGGAGAACGCATCTACTATGTCAACGACGAGGAGGAGTCTTCCGATTCAGATTCTGACGCATTCCCTTCCATTCCTTCCAAGAAAGGAAGAGCAGCGAATGAGACTGGAGAAGGCGATCCCAAGACCTACAGCGAAGGCGCTTTTCCACTGCAAAACGCCGTCCACCTGTGGAATATCACCCAATAAAGTCATATCCCCGCAAATACGTGGCAATTTCTTTCTTTCTTTCTCACTCACACCTATTCCCTTTCTGGCGCTCTATCATCTTTTTCTCTCTCTCCCTCTCTCTCTCTCTCTCTCTGTCTCTCCTCTCTACTGATCAGATGAGTGTGTGCTTCCGCTCAATAAGTTGTGTGTATTACGAATTCGAATTTGCTATAATTAGGAAATGACATGTGCGCACTGAAAGTTTCGAGTGATTTATCGTAGTCTGCTGTTTTACTTTTCGATTTCTTTACCTATTCTTTTAGCGAATAATTGTTGATTACCATGCTGGGAAGGGTACATAAACCGGGATTGGCATGTTGCCAGGAGAAATTCTAGTTTGAATTTCGCGGGTGTTCGGTAGAGAGTCCTGTAGGGATTAGAGGAGAAGGAGAAACTTCAGCGTTTCTTTCTTTATTCTACGACTAGTTAACTAAGTTACGCTATTTCCGGGATTACCGCTATTTTAGGGAGCTAAAGAACAAAAAAAAGTTTTAGAGTTCAGGGTCTCAGCTAAGCTTAGGGAGTTAAAGAAGAGTTAAGGAGTTTTTAGAGTTCAGGGTCTCAGCTAAGCTTAGGGAGTTAAAGAAGAGTTAAGGAGTTTTTAGAGTTCAGGGTATCAGCTAAGCTTAGGGAGTGAAAGAAGAGTTAAGGAGTTTTTAGAGTTCAGGGTCTCAGCTAAGCTTATTGAATGAAAGAAGAGTTAAGGAGTTTTTAGAGTTCAGGGTCTCAGCTAAGCTTCGGGAGTTAAAAAAGATCTAATGAGTTTTTAGTTGGAGTGCAAGAAGAGAAAGAAAGACATCAAAGGTTTGAAGAAGAGTTCAGAGCACGCTAAAGAGCTTACGAATACAGCATATCATAAAGCATGCTAAGTATGAGAGTTTAAGTAAGAAGAGTTAAGGAGTTTTTAGAGTTAAGGGTCTCAGCTAAGCTTAGGGAGTAAAAGAAGATCTAATGAGTTTTTAGCTGGAGTGCAAGAAGAGAAAGGAAAACATCAAAGGTTTGAAGAAGAGTTCAGAGCACGCTAAAGAGCTTACGAATACAGCATATCATAAAGCATGCTAAGTATGAGAGTTTAAGTAAGAAGAGTTAAGGAATTTTTAGAGTTAAGGGTCTCAGCTAAGCTTAGGGAGTAAAAGAAGATCTAATGAGTTTTTAGCTGGAGTGCAAGAAGAGAAAGGAAAACATCAAAGGTTTGAAGAAGAGTTCAGAGCACGCCAAAGAGCTTACGAATACAGCACATCAGAAAGCATGCTAAGTATGAGAGTTTAAGTAATTCTATGCACTAATAAAGACTCCTAATTTTTCAGGTAATTCTAAGCTTCACATTGTCATTTTACGATTAATAAAAAAACTATTTAAAAAGGCCTATCCCGGCTCCACTGCACGTAGAGCTTAGAAGGCCACCTCAGCTCGACGTAACGCCGAGCCAAGAAGACTCTCTCAGCTCCACGGCACGTCAAGCCGAGACGGCCAACTCAGTTCTCAGTTCCACTGAATGCAGAACCAAGAAGGCCATTCCGGCTCAACGAAATGCGGAGCCATTAACAAACATGAGGCTGCGCCTCGAAGTTGCCGATTAAACCGAGTTCTGGGATGCCCGTAAACCAGCGCAACCTATACTTGACGGCTTTTCGACCAAAATTATTTTCTCTGCGCAACGCTATTTCGCTGAGTATGCCAAAGACATGAGAGAAAGATGTATGCGGGATAAATGTGTTTAACTTGAGAGAGAGACAGTGATTGCGAGAGATACAGAGAAAGAGTTGGATATATAAAATGTGCAGACTGAGAGCTCTGTAATAAGCTACTTTACATCAAACGAGAGCCATATTAAAGCGTAGAAAATACAAAAAGAAAGTACAAACCGAGTACATATGGCTGCATGTTTTGATTCGTTTGGCAGATTGCCAAGTGGCGAGAGAGACACTTTAACGTTGTACTTTCACGACGTTAGATACATCAGAAGAACCGTCTTTCTCTGCTCTGCATCCGACAACATAGAGAGCGGGGGCTCTTTAAGGCTCTCTCTATTTTTAATTATATTTAAAAGAGTTTTTGTGCACATATGGCTCGTCGAGGCAGCACGACTTGGCAAAGTGCCAAAATAATGAGGTGCAAGGAGGTGCGAAGAGATGAGCGAAATGAGGTGCAATGTGTGTTTTTTCTGGTTGCGCAGATTTTTTACGATTTATTATTAATGTTTACGTCAAGTTTTGAATACTTACAGAGTTGTAAGCAGCATAAATGAGGCAGTTGAGTTTAAAGAGCCAAAGGTCCTCGCACGAATTTGATCATACTGTAGACGGCAAGAGTTTTACTGAGAGCTTATTCGCTGAGGGGAGGAGCTTATGTCTCGTTTTCTTAATTCTCTCTTTCTCGGTGTGCTCTCGCTTTTTTCTGCCTCTCACGCAAACCACGCCTCCCTCTCGCACACGCTAAAAAGATCGCAGATCCTCAAGAGCTTATTAGGAGTACTATCGTCGTGGTTTAGGGTCTACGGACCTTTAGTGTGAGGTACCTGTGAAGATCAAGCTCGCTGAAAGGCGTGGCTTGACTTTAATTTTGGAATGGCTTTACTTTGGTAGTGGCTACCTCAGAAGGAGATCTAAGACTGGTTGTCAGTAGGGTTAGACAAGACCTTCGAAACCTAGGGATGACAATGGCAGAGGAAAAGTGTCATTGGTCTCCTTCTCAGCAGGTGGTATGGTTGGGAACGGAGATAAACCTCCTAAGAAGATACCTAGCCCCATCCAAGGAAAGGAGACAGAAACTGGTCGAGAAAATTACAAGTTTCCTGCTAGCCCAAAGTCCTTCATATAGAGACAGAGAACAGATTCTCGGAATGGTTGCTTCAATGTTCAACTGTTCTTTCGCTCTACCCCTGTTAACACGTCCACTAGCGGACACAGTCTCAATAAATCTACTTGCAGGGAGGTTACGAGACGAGGGAGAAGCTGTTAGTAATGAGGAGAGGAGAGCCCTGGAAGGTCTGCTGTCAAGAACGAAGAATGAAGAAGTGAAGAGAGAACTAGAGAAGAGGATCGGAGCGGTGGCCACGACAGATGCATCAGACGTGGCAATCGGTGGGTTCATTCTTTACGAAGACAAGAAATGTTCCTTTTCGAACAATTTGACGGAGGTACAGAGGGGTTTATCCAGTACTGCTAGGGAAATGTTGGGTATACAACAGGCAGCCATGCTGGCAGCCGAAAGACTGCCGGGGAACAAGATCCTTTTTCTTACGGATAATCAAGGAGCAGTTAGTATCTGTCAAAAAGGCTCGCGCATTCCTATTCTGCAAGATCTTGCATTCTCCATTAACGGTATCTTACATAGAGCTAAGATTACACCGTTCTTCTCCTGGATTCCTAGAGAGCAAAACGAAGAAGCAGATGCCTTGAGTAGGGTACTAGATCATGATGACTGGGCAATTAATGATTACTGGTTTCAATTCTGCACGCAAAGATGGGGTTTGCCAGACGTGGACTTGTTTGCTTCCAGAGAGACAGCCAAAGTTTCCAGGTTCGTCTCCCGGCAGCCCGAACCAGGATCCTATGCTGTGGACTCCTTCTCAAGGGACGACCTCTGGACTGGATTGGCGCTCACGTTGATGAAGTTGGGGTTGTACGATGCCAAGGTCATCTTGGGGTACCCAGTTTGGGAATCAGCCAACTTTTTCCCTCTCATTCTGAAGGCAAAGAAAGACGGACGGGTTAAGGATTGGGTAAGAGTAGAATTAGGACGCAACATTATAGTCCCCGGTCATGTGCAAAATCAGGCATTCAATAGCTGCGCTCTCCAATTCGATTTCGAGTTCCTTCTCTTTACCTAAAAGGCCTACTTTCGACATTCTACCATGGCCTGTCCTGGAACCTAAGTCGATAAAGTGTTGTTTGTAGTCGGGGTTTTTGTACACGGTACAGCAGGGTAATCGGGGTTATGTGGGAGGTAGTCGACCGCATAATTGTTGATTACCATGCTGGGAAGGGTACATAAACCGGGATTGGCATGTTGCCAGGAGAAATTCTAGTTTGAATTTCGCGGGTGTTCGGTAGAGAGTCCTGTAGGGATTAGAGGAGAAGGAGAAACTTCAGCGTTTCTTTCTTTATTCTACGACTATCGTCGTGGTTTAGGGTACTCCCTCCAGCCCACCACATACATTGTATTTCAGGACGAGCAAGACTGGAGTGGAATGAGTTGCTGGGAGCAGCAAGAGACATCTCAGGGCCTTCCTCTCTACTCAAGCTTCGATCATCTCTCTCTTCTTCTCTCGCCCACAACACGTGGAATGCGTACTCATCAGCGTGGCGAGCTTACCTGGCGCACATTCCTCGAGGATCCGACCCCTCTTCCCCTTCCAATCTGACTGCTTACTCGCTGTCTTCTCACCTCTCTCGTTCCCAAGTTTCACACTTATCAGCCGCCTTTTCGTTGTTTGCTTCTTCCAGTGTTACTCCACTATGTAACCGAGTTCTCTCAAGGCTTAAGCGCTCTTCGGCCCCACCTAAAGGTGCTCTACCTCTCTCGGACCACCACATTCGTTATATTCTCTCAGCTTCAGTCTCTTCTAAGGATGCTAGACCTCATTTAGCAGTTTCGCTACAGTATTTAGCAGGTTTGAGGGTAAGCGAGGTAGCGGCCCTTATCTGGGCGGACCTTTCTCTCTCCTCTTCCAATCTCTCTATTGTCATTCGTCGCGCTAAGACGGATCAATGGTCGCTAGGCTCTAAGGTTTTTATTGATTTGTCTGGATCACAGATTCTCCTCCGGTTCATCACGGAGGGCTTCTCCACTCACTCTGCTACCTCTCCAGTGTTCTCTTCTCTCACTTCAGTGTCCCACATCTCATCCTCTCACTTATCTAACCTCATTTCCCGCATGCTCACCTCTCTTTCCCTCCCACAATTTACGTCTCACAGTGCTAGGTCTGGTATGGCAAACCGCCTCCTCGCTCTAGGTCGCTCCACAGATCAGGTGAAGAGAGTCGGCCGATGGAAGAGCGAAGGAGGATTCTCTGCCTACGTTCGCTCCTCTTCAGCTACCCAAGGAGGAGTTGTTCCCCCACTGTCATCTCCCTGACTCTCTCGATGTTTATTTATTATTATATATGTCACATCACATGCATTCTCGTTATTAATTACTCTCATGTTTTTGCCGCGAAACCACACACATTGGTTTCCTCGTTTATTGTTACGTCACCATTCTACCATGGCCTGTCCTGGAACCTAAGTCGATAAAGTGTTGTTTGTAGTCGGGGTTTTTGTACACGGTACAGCAGGGTAATCGGGGTTATGTGGGAGGTAGTCGACCGCATAATTGTTGATTATCGGCTTGGATGTAAGTAATTCTAGTGGGAAGGGAAGTTTGCATACGGTAGTATGGAGTAAGAGTGATGTGCAAGTTTGGGCGGGAAAAAAGGACGCCTCTAGTGCAAGCTAGAGGCAAGTCATTCTACGAATCTTGGCTGTGTAAGGTGGTGACTCTTTTTCGTGGTTACGTCATTCTTGGTATGTTGGGTTATTATTATTGTTAATTATTAGATCGAATTTGTCTGATTCAGCATGTCGGGCGATTATGGAGGAACGACTGCTCCCGCTCGTCCCTCTTCGCTTCCTGAGTCAACAGGAAGTCATCCGTCGGTCCCTCAGTTCATGGAGGCCCTGCTACAGGCGTTACGTCAGAACGACGCGAGCTCCCGGAATTCACTAATAGAGGTCGTTTATCTTTGTTTTCCCTGCACTCTCAGCCGGAGTCAGGTTTTCCTCCCTCAGCCGGGGAGAGCTCTTCCTCAGCCGGGTCGAGCAGTTTGCCTCCCTCAGCCGGGGAGAGCTCTTCCTCAGCCGGGTCGAGCACGTTGCCTCCCTCAGCCGGGGAGAGTTCTTCCTCAGCCGGGGAGAACAATATGACTCCCTCAGCAGGGGAAATCTATCCTGTGCTTACAGTTTATCGGGAATCGGCCCGACCGATGCTAGAGGCACTGACGGATCTGGACATGGCGAGCGCCTCGAGCTCTTTGGATCAAGCTCAGAAGCACATCACGGCTGCAAAAGAGAAGCTGGAACAGCGGATACTCCACATGCAGCTAGCTGACGAGAATCCTGGTTTCTGGGCTGGTCTGGACAAGGCGAAGAAGTTCTCGGGAGGAATGGACGAATTGACGAGAAGAGCTCTGGAGTTCTCCCAGTTCGGTTCTTCCTCGGCTTCTTCAGCAGAGTTGGCTGAATTGTTTTTACCCTTCGTTTCTAAGAGCAAAGGGGGCTGGTCTTGTCATGGAATTTTGAGAGTGCAGAAGGACCACTGGTCGTTTTATCCCAGGTCAGGGTCAAAATCAGGATTTTTTCGGGAATCTATTGACTTCGACGTCAATTTTCCTTCTCTTCAATAAGTTCACTTTCGAATCTACACACCCGGTTCGGGTTCCTATTCGATAAAGTTGTTTGGTATAGTTCTAGAATTACACATTCAAGGGGATAATCTCGGTTATATGGGAAGAATGACCGTATAATTATTGATTATCGGCTTGGATGTAAGTAATTCTTGTGGGATTGGAAGTTTGCATACGGTAGTATGGAGTAAGAGTGATGTGCAAGTTTGGGCGGGAAAAGGACGCCTCTAGTGCAAGCTAGGGGCAAGTCATTCTACGAATCTTGGCTGTGTAAGGGATCCCTCCCTCCCTCCCAATGATGTCTTTCCAGGACCCGCTAGATCAGAGTGGTCCGGACTTCTACGAGCAGCCCAGCACATTGGCGGAAGAGACGCGGCAGAATCTATTATTAACTCCTTCACGTCTTCTCGAGCCAGCAACACATGGCGAGCTTATGCATCCGTTTGGAGAGCATATCTCTCCTCTCTTCCACCGTCATTAGACCCTTCCTCCCCTTATGTTTTGACTGCTTATGCAGCACATGCAACCTTATCTAGATCGCAAGCTTCCCAATTATCTGCTGCCTTCTCAAAGTTTTCCGCAGTATCACTTTATCCTATCTGTTCTCAAGTTCTCTCCGGTTTGAAACGTGCTTCTCGTCCTCCACAAGGGTCTCACCCACTTACAGATAATCATATTCGTTTCGTTGCTTTTTCCTCGTTGTCAACCTCATATCCTCGTCCGCATTTAGCCATCCATATGTCTACAGTATCTTTCTGGTATGCGCGTGATCGAAGTGGCATCTCTCCGTTGGGGAGATTTGCGCCTCGACTCCTCCCGTCTTTCTATATTGATTCGACATTCTAAGGTCGATCAAGCTTCTTTAGGTTCATCCGTTTTTGTGGACCTTTCAGTCTTACCCCCTTTATTCAGTTATATTTCCAGAGGCCTGTCTTCTAACAATCCCCTTTCCCCAGTCTTTCCCTCTTCCAACAATCCTATCTTCCATCTCTCCCCTTCTCACTTATCTAAACTAATCTCTCAGATGTTTACATCCCTCTCCCTTCACCAATTCACTTCGCATAGTGCCCGCTCTGAGATGGCGAATAGCATGCTCTCCCTCGGCAGGTCTTCGGACCAGGTCAAACGCATTGGAAGGTGGAAGAGCGACGGTGGATTCGCTACTTACGTTCGCAATTCCCCAGCAACTCAAGGTTGAGTTATCCCGTCCCTCTAATTTCTCATCATGGCTTACTTATGCGTTTATCCTTTACATCTTATAATATTGCTTAATGTTTTCATTACTCGTTACACTTATACTGCTTCTTATTTCATTCTCGTTATACTGCTTCTTCCAATATCATCGTTGTTGCGTTTCTTCTTTTTCTCGTTTCCTTCCTTTTCATGCCTGGCATGGTTATGTTGTATTCGTCACCACCGATACACACCCGGTTCGGGTTCCTATTCGATAAAGTTGTTTGGTATAGTTCTAGAATTACACATTCAAGGGGATAATCTCGGTTATATGGGAAGAATGACCGTATAATTGTTGATTATCGGCTTGGATGTAAGTAATTCTAGTGGGAATGGAAGTTTGCATACGGTAGTATGGAGTAAGAGTGATGTGCAAGTTTGGGCGGGAAAAAAGGACGCCTCTAGTGCAAGCTAGGGGCAAGTCATTCTACGAATCTTGGCTGTGTAAGGGATCCCTCCCTCCCTCCCAATGATGTCTTTCCAGGACCCGCTAGATCAGAGTGGTCTGGACTTCTACGAGCAGCCCAGCACATTGGCGGAAGAGACGCGGCAGAATCTATTATTAACTCCTTCACGTCTTCTCGAGCCAGCAACACATGACGAGCTTATGCATCCGTTTGGAGAGCATATCTCTCCTCTCTTCCACCGTCATTAGACCCTTCCTCCCCTTATGTTTTGACTGCTTATGCAGCACATGCAACCTTATCTAGATCGCAAGCTTCCCAATTATCTGCTGCCTTCTCAAAGTTTTCCGCAGTATCACTTTATCCTATCTGTTCTCAAGTTCTCTCCGGTTTGAAACGTGCTTCTCGTCCTCCACAAGGGTCTCACCCACTTACAGATAATCATATTCGTTTCGTTGCTTTTTCCTCGTTGTCAACCTCATATCCTCGTCCGCATTTAGCCATATGTCTACAGTATCTTTCTGGTATGCGCGTGATCGAAGTGGCATCTCTCCGTTGGGGAGATTTGCGCCTCGACTCCTCCCGTCTTTCTATATTGATTCGACATTCTAAGGTCGATCAAGCTTCTTTAGGTTCATCCGTTTTTGTGGACCTTTCAGTCTTACCCCCTTTATTCAGTTATATTTCCAGAGGCCTGTCTTCTAACAATCCCCTTTCCCCAGTCTTTCCCTCTTCCAACAATCCTATCTTCCATCTCTCCCCTTCTCACTTATCTAAACTAATCTCTCAGATGTTTACATCCCTCTCCCTTCACCAATTCACTTCGCATAGTGCCCGCTCTGAGATGGCGAATAGCATGCTCTCCCTCGGCAGGTCTTCGGACCAGGTCAAACGCATTGGAAGGTGGAAGAGCGACGGTGGATTCGCGGCTTACGTTCGCAATTCCCCAGCAACTCAAGGTTGAGTTATCCCGTCCCTCTAATTTCTCATCATGGCTTACTTATGCGTTTATCCTTTACATCTTATAATATTGCTTAATGTTTTCATTACTCGTTACACTTATACTGCTTCTTATTTCATTCTCGTTATACTGCTTCTTCCAATATCATCGTTGTTGCGTTTCTTCTTTTTCTCGTTTCCTTCCTTTTCATGCCTGGCATGGTTATGTTGTATTCGTCACCACCGATACACACCCGGTTCGGGTTCCTATTCGATAAAGTTGTTTGGTATAGTTCTAGAATTACACATTCAAGGGGATAATCTCGGTTATATGGGAAGAATGACCGTATAATTGTTGATTATCGGCTTGGATGTAAGTAATTCTAGTGGGAATGGAAGTTTGCATACGGTAGTATGGAGTAAGAGTGATGTGCAAGTTTGGGCGGGAAAAAAGGACGCCTCTAGTGCAAGCTAGGGGCAAGTCATTCTACGAATCTTGGCTGTGTAAGGGATCCCTCCCTCCCTCCCAATGATGTCTTTCCAGGACCCGCTAGATCAGAGTGGTCTGGACTTCTACGAGCAGCCCAGCACATTGGCGGAAGAGACGCGGCAGAATCTATTATTAACTCCTTCACGTCTTCTCGAGCCAGCAACACATGACGAGCTTATGCATCCGTTTGGAGAGCATATCTCTCCTCTCTTCCACCGTCATTAGACCCTTCCTCCCCTTATGTTTTGACTGCTTATGCAGCACATGCAACCTTATCTAGATCGCAAGCTTCCCAATTATCTGCTGCCTTCTCAAAGTTTTCCGCAGTATCACTTTATCCTATCTGTTCTCAAGTTCTCTCCGGTTTGAAACGTGCTTCTCGTCCTCCACAAGGGTCTCACCCACTTACAGATAATCATATTCGTTTCGTTGCTTTTTCCTCGTTGTCAACCTCATATCCTCGTCCGCATTTAGCCATATGTCTACAGTATCTTTCTGGTATGCGCGTGATCGAAGTGGCATCTCTCCGTTGGGGAGATTTGCGCCTCGACTCCTCCCGTCTTTCTATATTGATTCGACATTCTAAGGTCGATCAAGCTTCTTTAGGTTCATCCGTTTTTGTGGACCTTTCAGTCTTACCCCCTTTATTCAGTTATATTTCCAGAGGCCTGTCTTCTAACAATCCCCTTTCCCCAGTCTTTCCCTCTTCCAACAATCCTATCTTCCATCTCTCCCCTTCTCACTTATCTAAACTAATCTCTCAGATGTTTACATCCCTCTCCCTTCACCAATTCACTTCGCATAGTGCCCGCTCTGAGATGGCGAATAGCATGCTCTCCCTCGGCAGGTCTTCGGACCAGGTCAAACGCATTGGAAGGTGGAAGAGCGACGGTGGATTCGCGGCTTACGTTCGCAATTCCCCAGCAACTCAAGGTTGAGTTATCCCGTCCCTCTAATTTCTCATCATGGCTTACTTATGCGTTTATCCTTTACATCTTATAATATTGCTTAATGTTTTCATTACTCGTTACACTTATACTGCTTCTTATTTCATTCTCGTTATACTGCTTCTTCCAATATCATCGTTGTTGCGTTTCTTCTTTTTCTCGTTTCCTTCCTTTTCATGCCTGGCATGGTTATGTTGTATTCGTCACCACCGATACACACCCGGTTCGGGTTCCTATTCGATAAAGTTGTTTGGTATAGTTCTAGAATTACACATTCAAGGGGATAATCTCGGTTATATGGGAAGAATGACCGTATAATTGTTGATTATCGGCTTGGATGTAAGTAATTCTAGTGGGAATGGAAGTTTGCATACGGTAGTATGGAGTAAGAGTGATGTGCAAGTTTGGGCGGGAAAAAAGGACGCCTCTAGTGCAAGCTAGGGGCAAGTCATTCTACGAATCTTGGCTGTGTAAGGGATCCCTCCCTCCCTCCCAATGATGTCTTTCCAGGACCCGCTAGATCAGAGTGGTCTGGACTTCTACGAGCAGCCCAGCACATTGGCGGAAGAGACGCGGCAGAATCTATTATTAACTCCTTCACGTCTTCTCGAGCCAGCAACACATGACGAGCTTATGCATCCGTTTGGAGAGCATATCTCTCCTCTCTTCCACCGTCATTAGACCCTTCCTCCCCTTATGTTTTGACTGCTTATGCAGCACATGCAACCTTATCTAGATCGCAAGCTTCCCAATTATCTGCTGCCTTCTCAAAGTTTTCCGCAGTATCACTTTATCCTATCTGTTCTCAAGTTCTCTCCGGTTTGAAACGTGCTTCTCGTCCTCCACAAGGGTCTCACCCACTTACAGATAATCATATTCGTTTCGTTGCTTTTTCCTCGTTGTCAACCTCATATCCTCGTCCGCATTTAGCCATATGTCTACAGTATCTTTCTGGTATGCGCGTGATCGAAGTGGCATCTCTCCGTTGGGGAGATTTGCGCCTCGACTCCTCCCGTCTTTCTATATTGATTCGACATTCTAAGGTCGATCAAGCTTCTTTAGGTTCATCCGTTTTTGTGGACCTTTCAGTCTTACCCCCTTTATTCAGTTATATTTCCAGAGGCCTGTCTTCTAACAATCCCCTTTCCCCAGTCTTTCCCTCTTCCAACAATCCTATCTTCCATCTCTCCCCTTCTCACTTATCTAAACTAATCTCTCAGATGTTTACATCCCTCTCCCTTCACCAATTCACTTCGCATAGTGCCCGCTCTGAGATGGCGAATAGCATGCTCTCCCTCGGCAGGTCTTCGGACCAGGTCAAACGCATTGGAAGGTGGAAGAGCGACGGTGGATTCGCGGCTTACGTTCGCAATTCCCCAGCAACTCAAGGTTGAGTTATCCCGTCCCTCTAATTTCTCATCATGGCTTACTTATGCGTTTATCCTTTACATCTTATAATATTGCTTAATGTTTTCATTACTCGTTACACTTATACTGCTTCTTATTTCATTCTCGTTATACTGCTTCTTCCAATATCATCGTTGTTGCGTTTCTTCTTTTTCTCGTTTCCTTCCTTTTCATGCCTGGCATGGTTATGTTGTATTCGTCACCACCGATACACACCCGGTTCGGGTTCCTATTCGATAAAGTTGTTTGGTATAGTTCTAGAATTACACATTCAAGGGGATAATCTCGGTTATATGGGAAGAATGACCGTATAATCATGTTTTCAACTCGATCGTGTCTGATTTTCTCGTTTGTCTTCCTGTCTAGCTGTTTCTTGCTTTCTCTGCCTCTCTGCCTCTCTGTGTTTCTTACACGGTCTCTCCTCCTTCTCGCATATACTTTTTCCATTTTGCACGTTTCATTTGTGTGAGGTCCCTCGCTTGGCCAGTTTGTTATTACTGAGTTCCTTTGACCTGTCGCAGTTGTAGATCAAGCACTTGGCTACTTGATGTGATCTTTTTGTTGTTGTTTTTTTTTGATAACAACGTACGACCTAGAATGTCTGATTCGCTTGAAGGAATCACGGAAGTCCCGTGACCCCAGGGTAGAAAACCGGGGACAGAGTGAGGGATGTGCCGTTATTGGTCTCTACTCCTCCTCCTCCTCATTATTCTGCCTTTGGAATGTCATGGAGCTCCTTTCCCAAGCCACGAGCCTATTCATCCCCTTGGCAAGGACCATCGACAGTCGACTGCCTCTCGAATAATCAAGTGGATACAACACGCCGGACACTCTGTCTAGTTTGTCTTTCGCATGTTCTTTTCAGTTCAACGCCACTTCTATCCCGATGTTGCCTATTTATAGCAACTTCTTTGCCGGCAAGGACAACGTCTTCAAAACTATGAGCGGCGCCTGGAAGAAAGTGGTAGGTAGTTTACTCTCCAATTTCGTATCGTGGATCTATAACTCTTCCTTTAGAATTCAATATCAGCAGTGCGGGAAACGTCAGCGACTCTGAAGGAAAAGCTGAAAGGCCTATCGCATCAGCATCTTTGGCACAAACTGAAGAAGGATCCGCACTGGAAAATCTACTTTAGCATCTGGATTAACTGCAGGCGAATTCTTACTTGTCATCCTCGAACTGACCAATATGAGCACTAAAAATAGTTGTGTTTGCAGTGTACTCCTTGTGGTGTACACGATTCTCATGGTGCGCGGTCTTCGGCTGGTCGGAGCGGACCGATCCGGGGGGCAGCGACCGCGGCTGAAGCAGAACAACAAGCGCAAGCAGAGGAAGCGACGTCGACTGCGCAATCCTTTCGCGAAGAAAACGCGTTAGCAGTCTTCGAAGTCACTCAATATTTGACATTGATATCTTCCAGACTAATTTGATGGTTTCTACCGGTTTTCGTTCACCGTGATTGAACTGAATGGATGGAGATCTGATCTTACCGTTTGACTTATGATAACTTCCCGTTGTCCTTTTGATAATAGAGCTGCTGATTAAGTTGTAATGGTCAGATTTGAATGAATGGATACATTGAATATGACAAGTTGTTTGCAGCAGAGACGTTGTTCTCGCCTGAAGAGGATGAGTCTCCGTTGTCCGTTCGTGAGCGTTCCTCTCCACAGCAACAGAACACTGACGGCCGCACACCCCGGTTTGTTTCTTTCTCCACCTCCTCTCCCCTTATCTCATCTTATGTTTTATGGTTGCAGACGCTTCGAGATGGTCAATCTCCGCGATGTGGATTTCGATGCAGAGTCTCCGCTGAACGGGAGCAGCCGCTTGCAGTCTCCTCAGCCACCAGCCGCGAGAAATCCCTCTCCTTCCACCTGAGGAGAGCTGATCTTCTTTCTTCCATTCTAGTCCACTTGTCATCATGCATGTGCTAATTGAGGCCCCCCATCAATATTTTACATTCTGCCATAATCTTTTATCCGTACATTTATGATATATTCGAGCTGTGCGTAATTACCGCCTGCTATTCGGGTAAGTTTCATCTGAAATAAATTCACTGTAATAAATTATGTGATAATGCAGTAAGATTTTTTTGCTTTGATCAAGAAAAAAACCAACCGTATGCATCGGTTGCTTCTACCTCC
Source organism: Allodiplogaster sudhausi (assembly GCA_945643635.1). Lineage (NCBI taxonomy): Eukaryota > Metazoa > Nematoda > Chromadorea > Rhabditida > Diplogasteridae > Allodiplogaster > Allodiplogaster sudhausi. The sequence continues at coordinate 755,033 of CALZFC010000055.1, forward strand.
ATGCTATGAACGGTCGAAAAAACTGCTTCGGGGTTTGTTGAAGCGATAATGAACTGAACGTGGTTCGATGAGATGACTTAGCAAAGAGTACGAGATGCCTTCGTGTGGAGTGTGCGGCTGCTCCCAGTTTGACATGATTGACGGTCTCTCCTTCTGCTCTCAGTGCCACACTATCAATCGGGTACCATTCTCGCACTCCTTTCTCAGCCTAATCTCTCTGCTCTCTCTCTCTCTCCTTTCTCTCTCTCTCTCTCTCTCCTTTCTCTCTCTCTCTCTCTCTCCTTTCTCTCTCTCTCTCTCTCTCCTTTCTCTCTCTCTCTCTCTCTCTCCTTTCTCTCTCTCTCTCTCTCTCCTTTCTCTCTCTCTCTCTCTCCCTCTCACTCTATCCTTTCTCTCTCTCTCTCTCTCTCTCTCTCTCTCTCTCTCTCTCTCCTCTTTTTAGAATGTGGTCGAGACAGAGCGCGAGGTTGAAGGCGCTGATTTAACAAGCATCGGCCTGATGCGGGCTTCTAAGATCAAGACGAAGACCGTTGTTCGAGATAGCTTAGTTAGGGGGAGAGAAAGTGTTGGAGAGAGAGAGAAAGAGAGAAGTCACTCAACATTTACAGCTTGACCATCAGTCTGCTGAGGCTAAACGAATCTTCGAGTTACTTGGAGGCACAGAGCAAAGCGATCAGGATCAATTAATGGAAGATGATGAACAGGTTATATGTATGCAATGATATAATTATACATTTCGTTGTTCCACGAATTATCCCTTCCGTTTCTATCCGTTTAGACTCTCTTAAGAGAGCTTGTATGAGATTCTCGAACGCGTGCGTGCAGTAAAATTTTTGTTTCTTTTGGATGGCTTGCGCAGCATCATGATACCAAAAAATATTATTTCTCATGTATAACTGCAGTATACCCCAATTTACCCAAAATGTTCGAGTGATCATACAACAGTTCAAAGTCAACCAAATTTTAGATAAAGTTTTAAAAAGTTTTCGTCTTAATGCCATTGGTCCCTAAACATTCTGAAGGTGCAATTTGAGTAACTGAGCTTCCAAACCACGACCATTTGAAAGAGCATCCTTTTTAATTCCCTAAACGCTGTATTTGAATGTGATTGTATTTCCCAGATTTTGGACGCTTAGGGGCCGTCCGGTGAGCAAAAGTTCCAAAAGTAAGATGGCCATAACTGGTTTTTATTCTTAATGTTATAAGGAACTAGACGTATCATCGAATTTCTTTTACGCGTTTTCTCGGTAAAACCCGATTTGTGGCTATGTCATCGACATAGAAGCGCCTTTAAATGCACGTAGTCCTCAAAACTGCGCCTCCATTTTACTTCTTATTAAAGCCCAGTGCTTTTCACGTGGAATAAGCTAGGATCTACGGAGCTTATTGAGTCTAGTTAAAAAGAAATCCTATTTAACCTCGATAACATGCATGAATCTGAATAATTATGCAAGATAATGATTATGATCAGGATTATGAATATTAATATATATGTACGTACAGCAACCAAATGGAGCTGAAGCTGTTCTTGATCAGCCGAGCCGGGAGTTCAATCCTAGTTTTATGGTTGAGTACCAGCCCGATTTAAGGTATCGCTGTTTGTACTCAGCCTTCTGATATTTACGGTTTTAGAGCACTGTGATGAGCTGAAAAGATTCTGGTTTCAGCCTCTTCAAGTTGCTTGGCGTGAGACTCACAACCTTTGCCAAAGTTCTCGGACGGTTTATGGCCTTTCTCGTTCGCAGCCGGAAGGCGCCCCAAGAAACAATTGTACCTTTAAATCTTTAATCTTTTTCTGCATCCTTTTTCTGACTCTTCAATCGGTCCCTTCTTTCTAATAAACCTCTCTCCCGTCAAAAAATTTGTCTTTATTTTCTTCTAAGAAAAGACCAGTGATAACCCGGGCTGTATTTAGGATGTGGCATTTGCTATCTGGACGAGATATCTCAGAGAACAAGAGGTTACATTCTTCGAAGGCGAGACTACACGAGCGGAGAAGGAGATGTTCCGCGCGGTCGTCTTACTCTTGTTTCACCTGCTTTCTATTTCACTCATGAATCGAGTCTTCCTAACCATCGCCCAGAATTTCTATATCTATGTATAATTTTTTTTAGAAATGAAGAAAAGGAAGCAGCAGATCAGGCAAAGTTGGCAAGGAAAGAGCGAGCAAAGGAAAAGATCTTTGAAGCGACTGACGAGATGTGGTCGATTCTCTTGGACAGGTCAATGAACGAAAGATTAGAGATGGAAATTGAGAGTGACGAGGAAGCAGTGGAGGATGGAAATGATCAGGAGGAGGAGGGAGAGCAGAGTGCTTCAGGGAAGTCAGCGACGGTGAGGAACTCCTTCCATTCTTGCGAGACCGCTCTGTTCTCCTCTCTTTTCAGAAACGACAGAAGGTTAAGGAACCAGTCGTGAAGTCACCAGGACTGGTCAAGATGGCCCAAACATTCACAAGCCTCGATGCC